>JAWQEG010003142.1:5000-100000 GCA_033782935.1 Petrolisthes cinctipes
AGAGCGATTATAAAGAGCTACATGAGAACGGAAAGGTATAGAGAGAGAGGCGGTAAGAGTTATAAAGAGGGAACGATATATAGTGAGAGAGAAAAGAGAGTTGAACAGAACCATTATAAAGAGCTACATGAGAACGGAAAAGTATAGAGAGAGATGCGGTAAGAGTTATAAAGAGGAAACGATATATAAATTAAAGAGAGAGAGAACAGAGAGTTAATTGAACAGAGAATTGAACTGAACTGAACTGTGTATATATATAGTGTTTATAGATATATAGACGAACGGGCCTCTAACTTTTTTTTTTCATTTTATTTTTAGGCCCAGACTGAACGTAGAAATCCTCGTTCCATTCTATAAAAAGAAAATGAAAAAGTTAATTGCCTTGCCTCCTCCTCCTCGAAGGAATTTATGTTTTCACTTTTGTCTCTCTCTCTCTCTCTCTCTCTCTCTCTCTCTCTCTCTCTCTCTCTCTCTCTCTCTCTCTCTCTCTCTCTCTCTCTCTCTCTCTCTCTCTCCAATTTGTTACTTTCACTAAATGCATAAAAACCTCTTCAAATGCTAGTTTAATTATGATATTTACATAATGTTCATAGTTTTTTATTATTTTGATTTCACAGTGAGCGAAATTTGACAACCTCACACCAATTTTTAGAACCATACCACGTGCCACTTTAATAGACCCTGCCTGTGATCGTGTATGTATGTATGAGACTTTGGTGGCTTCTGATTCCTCCTGACTATGCCACGAAACAAGCCCCTTCAATATAGATGGTGTTTCGTGGCAATGTTTGAAGGACTCTCACTCACCTCCAATTTTCTGACTCCATCACTACATGCATGGGTCCCTTAAGGTGGTAATTCTTTTTTTTTTTGGTACATTGGAGTGCCTTGATTCCTCCAAAGTATGCTAGGAAACAGGACCAGAAGAGCGAAAATAATGGTGTTCTGTTGCTTGGAATAGCTTGGAGGCTTCAGTTGCTCCAGATTTACCAACGCAAAACTTCCCCCTTAAACATATAATCATAAGCATATAGTCAGGAGGAATCAGAAGCCACCAATGTCTCCTACACGATCACAGGGTCCTTCAAGTATCCATCCATGCACCAACTACACACACAACACTGGAGATTTTAAGTATTTCCCCGCGCTTGCTGGAAATAACTTAAGGTCACTTCTCGTGCATTTCACTGACGCAACTTGTGCATTCCGGCTCTTAGTTATTGCTCACTTGTTCCACCAAAGCCACCACCACCACCACCACCACCCCCACCACCACCACCTGGCTGGCTGGTTGGCTGGCTGGCTGGCTGACTGGCTGGCTGGCTGGCTGGCTGGCTGGCTGACTGGCTGGCTGGTTGGCTGGCTCTCCTTGCATCATCCTGTATACTGTATTAAGGGGAGATTCTTGTGAAGGTGTAAACTGATTCCTCCAAACTATGCCCCGAAACATATCCCTCACTGAAGTAACATTAATTAAGGAGGAAGTGCATGCAGTGTTGGTAAATCTGGAGCAAACTGATTCCTCCAAACTACCTATTCCAAGCAACAGAACACCATTATTTTCATATGGCCCTGTTTCCTGGCAGCATATTATATACTTTGGAGGAATCATGGCACTCCAATGTAACAAAAGTGAATTACCCCCTTTAAGGTCATCTGTTTTGTGGCATAGTTTGTAGGAATTACAGACCTTCCACTTCACCAACTCAGAGAATCTCCCCTTAAGGTGGTAATTCCTTTTTGGTACATTGGAGTGTCTTGATTCCTCCAAAGTATATGCTAGGAAACAGGACCATGGAGAAGAGCAATAGTACTGGTGGTCTGTTGCTTGGAATAGTTTGGAGGATTCAGTTGCTCCAGATTTACCAACACAGAATCTCTCCTTAACTCGTCGTCGTCGCTGTGAAGAGGATTATTATTATTATTATATTTAGTTATTTTTTAAAAGCACCTCCTCACTACCATCAAGGAACTACTTAGAAGATGATTTATGGGAGCTGAGGGTTTTTTCTTATGTTGCTTGCTTGCTTGCTTGTGTCACGAGTTGGTAATGTTGGGGTTAGTCAAATGAGCTCCCGACAGAGACAACTACAACCCTTGTTTTGTTTATCTCTTCAACTCAAGCACACACATATACATACACACACACACGCTGTTCTCGACATGTTAAGTGGTTAAGGAGTTATCATTTTGGTGGTGTGTATGTGTTTTAATAATTATTCTCGTTATCTATGTATTCAATTCTACTGTTGATACACACACACACACACACACACACACACACAGAAAAAGAAAATTATGCACACTATTTAAAAAAAATTACGTTTATTATTATTCGACTTTACAATTGTTTATTTTATTTTTTATTTTATTTTTTTGTTCGTCAGGTTTTTTCGTTTATTACACTGCATAAGAAAAAAAAATGTAACATAGACTTAATTTATATTTTTTTCTCGACCTGCCTTGTAAGACGCCAGTTATGAGGGAGCAACCTGTAATTAAATATATCTCCTTGCTCGTGTTCTTGTCGGTGTTCATGTTCGTGCTGTTCTTCTTGCTGAGGTTCATTACGTTCTGTTCGTGTTTGGTGTGTGTGTGTTTGTTTGATTGTTTGTTTCTGTGTGTGTGTGTGTATGTGTTCTTGTTGTTGTTGTTCTTGTTGTTGAGGTTCATTACGTTCTGTTCGTGTTTGTATAGGGTGTGTGTGTGTGTGTGTTTGTTTGATTGTTTGTTTCTGTGTGTGTGTGTGTGTTCTTGTTCTTGTTGTTGTTCTTGTTGTTGAGGTTCATTACGTTCTGTTCGTGTTTGGTGTGTGTGTGTGTGTGTGTGTTTGTTTGATTGTTTGTTTCTGTGTGTGTGTGTGTGTGTGTTCTTGTTGTTTTTGTTGAGGTTCATTACGTTCTGTTCGTGTTTGTAGTGTGTTTGTGTGTTTGATTGTGTGTTTCTGTGTGTATATATATGTGTGTGTGTGTGTTCTTGTTTTTGTTGAGGTTCATTACGTTCTGTTCGTGTTTGTAGTGTGATTGTGTGTTTGATTGTGTGTTTCTGTGTGTATTATGTGTGTGTGTGTGTGTTACTGTTTTTTGTTTATTCACTGTGGAAGGATTGGATGCTGATATTAGGGGGCTACTGATTCCCCCAAATAATGCCAGGCAACAGAATACCATGCTAATTTACTCCCCCCCCCAAAAAAAAAAAAAAAAAAAAAAAAGTGAGAGGCAGGGTAAGAAAAATTAAAATAAAATAGATAAATATATAAATACAAAGAAAAATAGATATAAATTAATAAAAGAAAGAAAATCCTTGCATTGTTTAGAATTTTAGGGGAATTAGATCCTTTCAATTTATCGTGAATAGAGAACATTATATACATATTAAATTAAAAGTCCCATTTTTTGATATATTGGACAAGTTACCACTAAGGGAAGGTGATCTGTTGATATGTTGGGGTGTGTTCTTAGTAAAGGCAGAAGTGAACTGAACTCTGAACCTCACAGTGTCCTTCCAACCTTTCTGGGAACACACACACACACACACACACACACACACACACACACACTCACTCACTCACTGAAAGCACTAATACACATACATACACACACACACTGAAAGCACTAATACACACATACATACACTCACATTTTAAGCATTAATACACACACACACACACACACACACTGAAATCACTAACACACACACACACACACACACACACACACACACACACACACTGAAATCACTAATACACACACACACACACTGAAATCACTAATACACATACACACACACACACACGCGCACACACTGAAATCCCTAATAGATATACATACACACAAACGCACACATATATACATTAAGTTCTTTCACACACACACACACACACACGCTGTAAGCACTAATACACACATATATACACTCACACTTTAAGCACTAATACACATTATATACACACACTGTAAGCATTAACACACACACACACTCACATACACACAGTAAGTACACACACACACACACACACAGTAAGTACAACACACACACACACACACACACACACACACACATATCACCGGGACGCTTAAATTCTTGGTAGTACTTGTAACATTATATTTTTTGCCTAGGGGATATTGCACCTATATTCTTCCAATACATATGACCTTCAGTAACACGTGTCTAGCTTTGAGAGGATTCCAGTGTTTACAAGATGTATAGGTGGAGTCAAAGTTGAAGTGTTCAGACATTAAATCGTATAGGCAAGAACATTCACCTAAGATACTCTCTCTCTCACACACACACACACATCTAAAATACGCACATGCACACACACACTTGTTCACACACATACACACACACACATCTAAGACACACATACACACACACATCTCACACACATCTAAGATAACACACACACACACACACACACACACACACACACACACACACACACACACACACTACAGAGCCAGCCAACGTACCTATGCCACACGATCGGCAACACCATGAATCATGGATATTCTTGCATATGGCCCATTTTATACCAACCCATGATTCACACACGTTCTAACCAATACTATATCAATGAGGTCCGTTTCTGACGTTGATGTTTGACCTGGATACACAAAATTTTAATCGCTTCTTGGTTTCATAATGGCCAATCATGCTGGAAAATTGTATCAGCATCCGTTCGTAAGTTTATTAGATATCTTGTTCACTAACCAACTGACAAACAGATAAGAGTATTCACATAACCTTCCTCATTAAATAGCATTCATATTTACAATTTACCTAACTATGACTTAACCTACCAATTGGCTGACTAACTAAAGAATATACCAACTAAAGATAGACAATAAAAACTGTGGATAAACGACTTAACGCATGAATAAGCACCTCTTAACATCATCATTACACACTGCCCCGTTATGTAGTGCAAGAAAACATTAACACAACACAGGAATCATCATTTATTTTGGGAAGGAGATAAGGTATGACAAACACAAACGTCATCATCCTGTCATCTCTCTCTCCTCCATCCATCTTTTCCTTTTTCTCCCAATCTCTCGTTCTCTCCCTTCTCCTCCTCCTCCTCCTCCCAGTTCTCTTCTTCTCCACCTTCTTTCCCTTAGTCTTTTCATCCTCACTTCCTTCTCTTCCGTCTTCCCCTGTTTATATCTTCTTCTCCCACCCTCTCCTCTTTCCACCCATATTTTCTCCCTCTTTTTCATCTTTCTGGCAAGAGAGAGAGAGGGAGAGAGAGAGAGAGAGAGAGAGAGAGTGAGAGCTGCAGCTGATACATATGCTTCTGACTCATCATCATAATTAGCGTCATACCAGCAGCAACACTAATCATTCTACTCTGACGATAGAGGTTAAACATCACACACACACACACACACACACACACTCTCTCTCTCTCTCTCTCTCTCTCTCTCTCTCTCTCTCTCTCTCTCTCTCTCTCTCTCTCTCTCTCTCTCTCTCACACACACACACACACACACACACACACACACACACACACACACACACACACTTGCATACGGTCCCTAGCTACGAATCAGAGTGGGGCGAGTGTTATACACACACTTGCGCAATCAGCAAGTCTATACCGCAGCAAATTAGTGCCTGTGTTCGGTGGTATAGTCAGATTCAAAACTCAACAAGGCAGTGCAATAGTTGGCCTGTGTGTGGTGTGTATAGTTTTCATCGTCCATATAAGAATGTTGGGTATATTTTCGCCTATAGAGTTCTCACGAGAGTCATGTTTGCTTTGGTGACAAGAAAACAAAACCTCCACTAACACGTCATGTAAATATAATGACCTCTGATGGCAGCGGGCATTATTTTAGATTCCGACTGTACAAGCCTGACTGTGCTGATATCTTGTTACATTGTGGTTTGCATGATACGGATTATATTCTACAGTACGTACTTGGTAACCAACAGTTCTTTATGACTATAATCTATGAAGTGCCACAAAGAGACTAAGAGAAAAACATACGTGAAGTTGAAATGACATTATAACTAAAATCTACTGTATAAAGGATTCTGTCCCTCCGCCTGTTTGTAGGGTTGTGGTAAAAAATCTTTCTCTATTTCCAAGTGACTGTACTGAAGGCTACATTATGAAACTGAGATGTTTATAGGAGTATATAATTAATCGATGCTTCAATCGTCCAACTTTCTGTTATTGATAAGATATGCTGATATCGTATTGCATAGATAAAGTTCTTATCATGTCAAGTTTATTTCCTGGCCTGAGTTAGTGTCTATTTGAATCTGGTTGATGTGATATATCTCGCCCACGAAAGCTAAACATGTGCGCCATATGGACTGAACAAACAAAAATATAATCAGTCAACCCCTTTTTTTCCGTAGAATTAGATATCTGCGCTACGCTCCCAGTGATTGATATGATTGAGCCTGATACTTAGCTATATGCTTTACGTAAGTATAAAGTACCAGAAATAACAACACAAAACAAATAAGTTTTTTTTTGTGTGTGTGGGGGACAGTTCCTGGGAAATAGAATTTTAAAAAAATGTGGAAATGAATGACATATCAGATAAAAATATTTAGATACAAAGATAAAGAAATCTAAAATAAGGTAAATGGAAAGTACAACACAGATAAGATAAAAAAGAGTTAAAAGCTCCAGTGACAAAAGAGCCGCAGTGCTGTTGACAACCTGAATAACAGAGGGACAACCAGCCAACCAGTCAGTCTAGCCAGATCAGCGTTCGTGTAAGTGACAGTTATGAATCCGACTGACTACCACAACAACATGACAGTGGTGCCAAGTGTGGAGGATTTTTTCTAGACATGGGAAATTATATACAGATTGCAAGAGTAAATAGGAAAATTATTACCAGTCGAAATATAAAGAAGATAGTAAATATACGATTATCTTCAAGAGTAAACAGGAAATTATTGAGGGAAATAGATGGTAAATGTGCGACTATCTTCTAGAGTTAACAGGAAATTATTGAGGGAAATAGATGGTAAATGTGCGACTATCTTCTAGGTGTTAACAGGGAATTTTTGAGGTAAATAAGGAAATTGAGATGTTGAAGTTGGGGAAATTTGGTGAAGCAGACCTGGCAACACTACAACATCACCCTTGCCTTGTGATACTACGGGCCGGTTCCTCCTACTACTACTATTACTACTATTGCTACTATTTCTTTAAACTTTATTCCATTTCTTGATAGTGGTGGAGAGGTGATGATGGCGTGAGGTGATGTATGATGTTATTTTTTGTATTTCACAGTTTAATATTATGATGATTACCAATAGTGAAGCCTTGGTGTTGTCCATGGGTGAAAATATGCAAATGAGGTTATTTGATTGTGAAAAAAATTAGGTGTCAAATTCTGAAAACTTTGGAAGGCCGATTGGAGTTGAAAGTGGTCGCTGATCATTAATGTCACTACGGGAATATTTTCCTTTTAGCACTAACTTAGGTTAGGTTAAAACCCACTCCAATACAGTAGGAAACTTCCTGAAAGGTTGGTGATGATATCAGGTATGGTCCAAAATCGGTAAAAATTGAAAGAATTGCCGTTATGGCATACGGTTTTTCTACCTTCATTACCCACTTATTTAGACCATTCTAAGACTATTTTTGGTAAATATTAAAAAAATTACCGTTATTGCATACTCTTTTTTACCTTCATTACCCACTTATTTAGACCATTCTAAGACTATTTTCTTCTATGGAATTTCCTCCGCAAATGCCCCATTTCCAAGATGATTAGCCTGACCTTACCTTACCTAACCTAACCTAACCTAGACCGCATCAGACTACCGGGACCTAACCTGGGCAAACTACCGGGACTGAACCTGGGCAAACTACCAGGAAATAACTGTAGTAAAGTACAGAAAATGACCAGGGCAAAATACTGGGACCTAGTCGGATCTGGCAACACTGCTACAAAACGGTAATGGCTTCAAGAGTAGGGTTAATATGTTTTTATTAAGCTAACTGCTCATCTTTCTTTCTCTAAGCTGTCTTCTTTTCTTCAGGTTGGATTCATGGGGCTGGGGTCCTCGGATTGATAGAATGCTTGCATTCTCTCCCAGCTTTGTGTCTCTGGTCTATTTTAATAATAATAATAATGGTGAAGGCATTCGTTCATCTTCTTCCCTCAAACCTTGCAACTTGTTTCATCTTCATTTAACTTTAGATAAAGAGAAGCAGCTATTATTCAAAGCTTATCCCATTTCCTCGACTCTTCCCCCACAGTACAGTACTCTAAAAGTAGTCCTCACACAGATTTTTATTTAATTTTATTTATGTATTATTTTTTGGCTCACTGTCCAGTCTAAGCTGTCACGTCATGAGAGTTCTCCCCCCAACAGCCGGGTGTGGTGTGTGAGAGAGGATGCCGGCCCTGGTGGTGTTCCAACGGCGGTGGCGCATTGGCAGCGATGATCTGGTCATTCCCGGAGTCATCGAGATCATCATCCGCACTGCCTGGTGAGCCAACTTGGGAAAGATTTCATAGACAGATAATAATAATAATAATAATAATAATAATAATAATAATAATAATAATAATAATACATGTAGTGGCTGTTACCTTTTCATGGAGGGGAAGTCCGATCTTGAAAATATTATAAAGTACAGGGATTTTATACTTGTTAGATTTTATTAAGGGAAAGTCTGGTCTTGAAAATATGAAGCACAGGGATTTTATACGTGTTACCCGATACATTTCATTGAAGGAGGGTACGGTTTTGACGATAATAATGAAATACCAGGAGACTTATCTTGTCAAGCACCTAATTAATCCCGTTTTGAAAAAAGAGATACGGGTTCCAAATAATGATGAGGATGATGTGTAACTTTTTATATACCGGTGTACCATACAGGTTGGGACTGTTGGTGGGTTTGATGGTACAACATGAGGTGGACACATCACGATGCTCCAGCGGGAGTTACCTGCTGAGACTGTACCTGCTGGGGGCGGTAATCCTTTTGGCTGTAACCATCCTTATCACCGTGGCCATGTCATGGCACTCGGCACGTGGCACCATCATGGACACCTCACCACGCAAGCGGGTCTCGCACCTCATTGTCTCAAGGTAGTTTTTAACTCTTGAGAGAGTCTTATGTTGTGTGCATGAATTGGAGTTTACTTAGTCCTCCATCAGTGCTGCAAAACAGATACCAGAACCCTATTCATATATTGAAGTAAAATAGTGAGTTTCCTGGCATATTTTGGAGGAATCAGCCATCCTCCATTTTGCCCATAACTTTCTTAACCCCAGTGTGTACTGTATGTGTGTGTTCTTTTAGGGTGATGCTGGGAATACCAGAGGTGGCGTGGAACATCTTGGGGACAATTTGGATCTCAACGGGTAGAATTCACTGTGAACCTGACTCTCCTCTTCCTATGCTTATGAGAGGTTAGTGTGCATAATGTGCATCATGTTTGGAAGTTGAACACAAGTTTTTTTTACATTATTCGAGTATTATAATTTTCGAGTGACATCGATGGGCCCAAGTGCTGTTTTGTTGTATGTTTTGTTTTAGTATATGCAGGGATGCCACGGTATATACTGACATTAGTTTCTCCTTTTTCTCTTGTCCAGCGGTAGTGCTGTACACGTGGGTGGCCATTGTTTTTATTGGTGGTGGGATATTGTTGTTGTTTGACCCCATGAAGCGACCTGGAGTGGTGGAAGCCGGCACACTTGAGTAAGTACAGTACACTACATACTTTGATTTTTGCTAGGTGGTCTAGTTAGTTTTCTTCACCTGCTGGTATTGTATGCCTTGATTATTATGTAGTTGATGGTAAATATATCCACAACTGATTTTGTAAGTTTCTCAGTCAGAAGCTTATGTTGCATTTTAGTAGGCCACAATTTTTTTTTTTTTTTTTTTTTTTAGTATTTACATGGGTCTCTAATATATATTTTCTCACCATAGCTGAAAACTTCTTTACTCCATTGCTTTGGGGAATATGACATTAGAAAATAAGATAATAATGATTTATCATTCCCTGCAGGCCAAACTATATTCAACAATGGGAGAAGAGATGTCGGATATTGTGTTGTGCCAGGTCACTGGATGAAAACAGTGCAGAAGCCTTCAGGAATATTGCAGGTAAGTCAACATTGTCTCTTTTTAAATTGTCTATTGCTGTACTGTTTTTTCTTATTTTTAACCCCTAAAAACAGCAAATATATCTCGATTTCTTGCCCCCCAGCTGCAAATTATGGTCGACTCTTGAAGTATCGTGTACATAAATTTTGGTATTACAGATTTATAGAGTTTGAATTTACACACCAGGATCTGAAAACCACACTTTCCTAAGTCCACTGGTTTGCATATGGCAGCGCGTCAAAATCCAAAAAAGATATAATGGTTACCCCAAAACACGTCACAAAAAATGAGTGTGTACGCAAGTTGGTGGTTTGCAAGGCATACTACATGTATTTCAGTATAATTGTTTATGTCTGAACTCACGTGGAGTGATAAAAACATCAAAAATATATATATAACAGAATTACATCACAAAACACATTTCCATGCATACAAGAGAATATATTTGCATATATATGTGCATGAGGCCGCGTACCTTGCTCATCGTAAGTACTCATGCATTCCACTTTTACTGGACGAAGGGAGGGGAGGGGAGGGAAGGGGATAGGATGGGAGGGAGAGTCACACAAGGCCTCAAGAGAGGGGCCAGTGGTGGAGGGTTGGGGTGGCTGGAGTATGGTGTAAGCTCCACCCACCAACCCACACAGGCTAAAGTCAGCATTATTATAGGCAATCCCTTAGTTCTAGCCCAGGCCTTTCCAGTGGTACCATCGCCATGGCTGTATATAGCCCATACAGTTTTTTGTAGCCCATGCTCGATCAAGGCTCATAGGCTGCCTTGCATAGGGTATCTAGTGCATCGATCAACACAATACGGTTTTTAGGGATTAATCAGGTAATTTACTGCACTGTGTTCATATCCTCTAAATGATGTTTCTCGTTATGTGCCCCCAAAAGATGTGTTTGCCTCTCTGTTTGAGACGAATGACCTGGTGGCATCAGACGTGGCGGCAGCCCTCGTGCTGCTGAGGCTGCAGAGAAAGGCCGAGGAGGAGCAGGAGGAAACCTTCAGACGAAACAACCTCCACCTACCCATCAGTCGAGCCTCCACCGCCAGTATAGGTCAGTGTCAGGGTACTGATATTCTTAGACAAGGCAATGTAGTGATACTGTATGTGTCTGGCAGTACGTTTTATTTGATATCACGCTAGACATGTGATATCTCTTACTAATCCATCATCCACATTAGGGGAGAGAGACTGACACTAATTATAGCAAGCAGTTTGGTAATTAATCATATCATGGTTATTCTCCTGCCTGTTGTTGTAACCAGCAATGTTAGGTTATAATTTTGTCTAAGTAGTTTGGTATTTACTCATGGCCATTCTCCTTCCTATTGTTTTAACCACTGATGTATGTATGTTGTTCACAGGAGCACTGCAGGATGAAGGCAGCTTACCCCACCAGCAGTCACCACGGCCAGAGTGGATGAAGGTGGGCAGTGCTTACCACTTCATGAAGTTTGCCTTGGCCTCATACGGGTGGCCTTGGTTTGTTTACGGCCACATATGTTCCTCCACCTGCAAATTATGGCCATTCATCACTTGCTGTTCTTGTTGCAGGTAAATGGGACTCAAATTATAGTATGGTTGAGCCATTATTGTAAAAAATGTTACTATATTGTGCCATTATGACTTGATGAGTGTGCCATAACTTTGTGATACCAACAGAGATGTTTGATAATTAGAATGTGTTATAACTTTGCAGTACAGGGTGTATTACCAAAATAAATATTACTGGACTGTTAGGGTGTTGCCAACAATTAGCTGTGTTATTATGCTTTGTGATGTGTACAGAGATGTAGTGTAACTCGACTGTGTTACTGACAGTAAATAACTATAACTAGACTGTTATAGGCAGAGTATGTACTGTAACTAGACTATATTATAACCATGGTATGTGTTGTACAGAACCAGAACTAGGTCATATTTCTGTATACTCTTCATTGTGTTGTCGACAGGAATGTGGCTGGTGCTGTGGAGGAAGACAACTGCTGCCAGTGTCACACAGCAGCGGTGAAAGCCATCACTGGACTCTCTCGGGACAACTTCACCTTCATTACCTTCCATAACACCATCCATGAGGTCAAGCCTTGTCAACTTTAGTACAGTACGTAGGTGTACTGGTGTAGATGATGTGTACATTATTTCTCAAGTTGGAGGTGGTGTAGTCAAATGATATTATTTGAGTTATAGTTGTAGATGAAAATTTATGTATTTTTTAAGTTATAAGTGGTGTCAGTGATGTTTCTTTAGTTATAGTTTTCTTTCTTCTGTTATCACACATTCTTCTCGTATTTAAACACAATCATCACCTTTCTTTTTACTGTCATCACACATTCTTTACTTTACTTTATACTGTATACTGTACAGTATCACTAAGTCATCAAATTTATACCTCTTCTTCCCTCAATTTTTAATGTTCTTAACTGTTTTTCATGATTTGACACTGGATATAGGCCTTACACCTGTTACCGAGCCCCCAGCCATTGGTATCGCACCTTCACACATGCTTCACGACATCACCACACACTCTTCAACCAACTCTATAACTTCATCCTCTCTCCAGGTACCTTTCTTCGTAGCGCTGGACGATGAGAGTGAGAACATTATTGTGGCAATACGGGGAACTCTGTCGCTACATGACGCCATCACTGACCTCAATGCTGTCTCTGCTGCTGTAAGTCTTGTTATTGTACAGCATTGCCTTATCTTACCTTGTCTTGTCTTAATGTATTGTATAATATATTCATATGGTTGTACCATGCAAGTGGATAGAGAAAAAGTGGTTACATTTATTCATGGTTCCAATGTATTCTTTTGTTACTGTAATATTCTTAGTCATACTGTATAGGTGGAGTGTGAGAATAGTCTATGAATATGTTAACATCACTACCTATCGCTGCATTTTTATCACTACTTTGGACTGTGGTGTACAGGTGAAGGGAGAGGGAGTGCCTGAGGGGTGGACAGCACACAAGGGGGTTGTGGAGGCTGCCTACAGTGTACGTCGTCGGCTGGAAAACACGAGGGCGCTGCAGGAAGCCCTCACTGCCAGACCAGGCTACGGCATCGTCATTACCGGTATGCATGCTGTGTGAGCCATCAGGCCGTATGCATGATTATCCATGGCATTGATGATAGCATGGTACTGGTATGATGACTCTACAGACTCCTTGCAGTGGCATCGTGCCGGTACCATACCATCGTCAACATTACAGATATTCTAACATATGGCCCATAAACACATACAGTAAACATATCTCTGGCACAAACGAGATAATTGACAAGGGGGAGAGATAGACTGAAGTACAGTAAGCAGTTTTGGGGGGTACCAGGTGTATAAATAAAGCAATATGAACATCTGTTAGGGTCAAGATAATGCCTTTTGTTCACCTATTACCATCAGAGGTTATAGTTACACAGACATTCTAGAATGGTTGTCAGGTTACATTCTCGGGGCAATTTCCAAGTACTCCAGGTGTATTGTTTGAAGGAAACATTTTGAACATCAATATAGGTGGAGGTAATGCCTTATATTCTCATAATACCATCTGTGGCTATAACTAATTAAGGAACAATGGATTCAGAGAGCTCCAGGTGTTAAAGTATCAGTAAAAGTGGAGGTAATGCCTTATATTCTCCTGGTACCATCTGAGTTTATAAATAATGAAGGAATACTGTGGTCATCAGGTCACAGTCTGGGTGCAGGTGCAGCAGTGGTGTTGGCAGCACTGTTGAGGCCACAGTACCCGGCACTCAAGTGTTTTGCCTTCTCTCCCCCTGGTGGCCTGTGCTCCAAGGACTTCGCTTTGGCCACACAGGTGAGTTTCAGTCATGGGTCTTGGTCGTGATCTAAGGGAGTAATAATCTCGTGAGGTCAAGAAGGAATGTTATTGAAGCCTTCATTTGTGAGTAAGAGAGTAATAATCTTGTAAGGTCAAGAAGGAGAGTTACTGAATCCTCCAAACTATGCCATGAGACTTGGGGTAGTGTTTTATGGCAGAGTTTCAGACTACTTTAGTACACTATATGAGTATGGGATTTGTCTTGTAGCATTATTTGGAGGAATCAGTAGTCCTCCAGTTGACCATAAAATACTACTCCCTTCAACCTTCCCATTTTAATTTAATTTAAACAAACAAACACGTAAGCAAACAGACCATAGAATTAACATACAGTAGTCACTTTACAAACTGATATTGTGAACTTACAGTAATTAACCTACAGTAATTAACTAACAAACAAACACTGAGCAGAAGTTCGTGATGTCAGTGGTGGTGGGGGACGACCTGGTGCCTCGACTCTCCATGAACTCCATCCATGACCTGAGACACAAGATCACCTGCGTCCTCCACACCTGTCCACAGCCCAAGGTAACGTGGTATTCTTCCAGGCAGTTGAATTGTTGTGCAGTACGCCCCAAGATGCGAGTAAACATGAATCTGTAGGTTTTGACAAGAGATTGGAGCTTTTTACCGCCTTTCACATGGTCTATTTTACCGTCGGAACTATACCACCTTGAGTAGAATATAAGTACAGTATAATGACTGACAGAACAGATAGGTAGTGATAGTAATGGACAAACAATAGAATACAGTTGATAACCAAAGTACTGTAGTAAGTCATGATTTTTGTCTCACCCTCCCACATCTTACAGTTTCGTGTTTTGGCGCGAGGGTGTTGGTACATGCTGTTTGGGATTTCCTCGTCCCATCTGCACTCCTCTTCCAGCATAGAGAGTCCGGCTATTGACCGACCACTCCTCCAGGGCTCGGCTAACGCTTGCACCTACGTGAGTTCCTGAGAAGTGTTCTGAGCTCGGAATGGCATGGTGTGGGAGTACCATTTTCACCCTATAGTACTTCTATATGGTCATGAGCTCTCTCAAGAATGACAGAACATCAATAGCAGCTACTTAAAAGAATTGCTATAGCTACTCAGTTTTTGTCATGCTGTAATTCTGATTAAAAGACAATAATTTTATGTCATTACAATATTAAGTTCATTTTTGTTTTGTGGATTTACATTTGATTTGCAGTTAGTTATGTTGTGTGACAGGAGTTGCCTTAAAAGTTGATTATATGTTAGTGTTTTTATCTTTTTTATGGTTGTTTGTCATATCCTAACTATCAGTTTTTTAAGATTTAATTGCATCATTAGAATAGGCATTATTAAATTTCAGCAAGTACTTATAAATTTCTCTTTAGTATTCAACCAGACATGCATACACACATGATATTTTCTGCCCCTTTTCTGAGGAATATTGATTGAGTTGACATATCTAATCATCAGTCTTATTTTACCCAAGACAGCATTAATGACATCCATTTTCCCCTCTAAGTTCAACCCTGTGTTTGGCTTTCACGAGGAACAGGTGATTACAAGCAGATCAAACCTTGTAGTGATGATGCACAGTACAGTAATGTTGTTGAGTACAGTACACCTGGCCAGCATAATCATGTATGGTACCAGTTTATTTACCCAGGAAACTGTGCCTGTAGTTCTACCTGGAGTTATGTACTAGATGAAGGAGGATTCATGTATCTGTTATTATGATTGATGGAGTATCTGTTAGTGAAATTTCTTTTAGGTAATTTGAAGGGTACAGTATTTGATTCCTCCAAACTTTGCTACAAAACAGACCCTTCCCTTCTCTCATACTGAACTGATGTGATTTGTTTCCTGGTATGTCATCTGGTAGTCATCTCTTTCAGGTGAAATGAATTACTCTCTTAAGGTATTGTAGTTTGGTTGAAATCACACATTGTAGCTTTGTACCGCAGTTATCTCTTCTGTTTAGTACTTCTAGGGAGAATAATGAACTCTTGTAGACAACATGTACTCTTGTAACTAACACTGTAAATCATCAGTATTTTTGCTATGTTTGTTGTAGATCATTACAGTATAAGATAAGCATTCCTGATACCCAAAATTAGTGAAAGGTTTAACAGCATATAGGCACCAAGGCAATCAATCCCGTTCTGCATCAAAACATGGATAAATAATTTAAACATCCATTTTTATGGTATATTGAAGATAATGAAAAAGACAATCATGTTACTGATAGTCACCTAGCCAAAGGAAAACAAACTGTAGATACTCAGATTTGTGTGTACTGTATTCGTGAAATCCAAAAATGAACTAATACTGTATTTTGATAAGTCTTAACGGATTTCCATGACCGACAGGAGAGTGTTGAGGATGTGCGGGTCAACTTCAGCGAAGGAGCGGGAAATAGTTGTATCTCCCCTCCCCCCCGCCACACTGAGACCCCACTTCTTCCCCCAGGCCGCATCCTTTACTGCTTCCCCAGCCTTCCAATTGAGGACAGGTTAGTGAGTGCATAAAGGACCATAGGCAGATATTCATAGGCCAAACAGTGATGGTGAAATGTCTGATAATGACAGTGAAGCTTAACATGTGTTGCACTAGTTGGAGACAGTGGAGCTTCTAGATATTAACATCATTACAGAGTAGCCCCCCAAATTTTCCCAAGTCTGGTATTATGAGTTTATCTACGTTCTACACAAAGAATTCATGACTCCCAGGGACCAAGTACCCAAATGATTAACATCTTGCTTAAAATCTCGTACCCCCACAGACTGGACGGGTGTGTGGGTGAGTGGGAGTTCACGTGGTGTGAGGTGCGAGAGTTCACCAACATTCTCATCTCCCCGTTCATGGTTCGTCACCACCTCCCCGAAGTGGTCTTTTGCGCCCTGGGAGAAGCAGCCGCTCTTGCCGCCCAGGATGCTGAACCATGAAACTCACGCCCACAAGTTTCCTGAAGCAGGGGTCCTCAAGTTCTGTGAAGCTCATATCCTGGAGTTTCCTGAAGTGGGTGTCCTCAGATTTCCTGAAGCAAGTGTCCTCAAGCTATTATCCTTAATTTTCCTGAAGTTTGTGTCCAAGATTTTGTAAATTTGCATGTGTAAAGCAAACCATGAGCACACACTGGGAAACGATATTGAGTAATGAATTTGTAGGCTTTACAAAGAGGTGTTAACTGAAGGGAAAAAAGGATAAAGGGAGGTAATATCTCATGAACAAATTGACGGACCAGTGATTCCTCCCAATCATGTTGTAGATCCTTTGCTGGCATACTGAGGAAGTCTTGTTTCCTAGCGAGGTGTGGAGGAATCAGTAGCCCTTCAATTTGCTGACAGGACATAAAACCCTTGACAGAAATTAGTTTTCCAATTAAGATACGGGTTAGAGATATCGGTGGTAAATTGGATTCCTCCAAACTGTGCCAAGAAATGGACTGGCTGCTCTGGATACCCAACATGTTGAACCCTCAAGCCAATCAGCCAAACATTACAGTCTCTTACAGTCCATTGCAAGAGTAGATGCCTCGCAGGAGACTTGCAACCAAAAAATCCTTCCTCACACACACATTGGCTTATGATGGCTTGGGAATGTAATCACTGGAAGGTCTCAAACACATTAAGTTTCCATCCACTGGTATATTAGAGTTAGTTCATTTATGGTATTGTATAATTTCAGTCACTAGGAATGTAACTGCATAAATTTTAGGCTTGAATTCTAAGTGACAAGCCTGAGAGTTTTTTTAATTGTATTTATGCCTTTTAGCTTTATAATCATTGTATACCAAGATTTATATCAACTTTCTTTTAGTCTTTATTATGAAAATTTTCTGTATTAGATTTCTTTTTAATTTCTTCATTTACAGTACACTGTATCTGATTGACCATGATAATAAACTCTGTCTGTAATGAGGAAAGTGCGTAAGAATGTACGTGTTAAAAGGATTATTCTAAAGTGGCAATTACAAAGTTGTGGGTTGTGGTGTTCTATATTTATATCACAGCCTGGACACTGATCCATCATGTTTGCGATAAAAAGATCGCTTTGAAGTGTCCCTTACGAACACTGGTCATCCGTCGATTCCATGTGGTGGTACATCGGGGGTCAAGAATTCTGTCCTGATTCGAGACACAATATGAATCTCTACCAACTGAAGTGATTTGGGAGGAGTGGGATAAGAGCTTGGTAGAGATTTATGTTCTCTCTTGGATCAGAACAGAAATATTGACCCCCAGTGTACCGGTGGATGACGGCAAGTTACATCCCTTACTTACCTACAGTAAGTGCAATGTGGAGTCTGACCCTCGTGTCAAAAATCAGGTAAATACTGGCTCTCATTCTCACATTTGTTCCAGGCATGGCTTTGTGAACGTAGGCTTTATACAATAGAGATAAGAAACAAACTTAGGCTTTATACAGTAGAGATAAGAAACAAATAGATTCTCCAGTCACAATACCAGTTCCATAAAGCCTTTTTTCACCCAGACATGCCAGGTGGAGTTGAAGGGCCACCTACTCCTCCAAACTATGTTAAGAAACAGATCCCCTATTTGTATACTGGGGTACAGAGGTATTTCCTGGCATAGTTTGGAGGAATCTGGAACATCCATTTTGCCACAACGCCTGGGCCAATAAAGTACGGTAAATGCCATGATATTCTCAACCCGTCCGAGTGGCATGGTCTCTCTTATGTTTATGAATTTTGCATTTTTAATTTCATATAAAACTTGGAGTCTAAATGTTGCCATAAAGTTAATTTCTGTCAGTATTATATGCATTTGAGTTAATGGAAAAGTGACAGGGTAAGCAAAGTAAGTGCATGAAGATGGTGCTTGTCTCACTACTGTCCTCAAATACTAAATAAATCACACAAACAAATATAGCATCTGAACATTTTTCAAAGGCCACTGGAGCCCATGAGTTCTTTTACATATTGTTTCGTACTGAGGTGAGAACAGTGTGTGGCAAGCATGGGTGTACTTCATGTGCTGCTGTCTAATCATACTTTTTTTTTTTCAATTTCACTAATATTTTAAGAAATCTATAACAATGGTCATATTGGTACAGTGGGGTGAAGTATAGCATTAATTATTTTGTGATGCATTGGCAAATACGTCTCGGGAATATTTATGGACCAGGTGTTGCTATGTGTTGTACGTCATCTTTTTTCCGATACAGTATGTCATGATCTTGGAGAGTACCTTTGCCCAGTTACAGGTCATGTTTTCTCTTCGGTCTGATGCTGCAATCTCGAGATTAATAATGTCGTGAATAGAAAAAACAAACCCTCGATGACCCCAAGAATATGCAAGTTTATTATCGAGCAGAACAGTTGATTGTATCTCATTAAAGATACCATGATTAATGGAGTTCACTTCTCAAAAAGGAGAGGTAACAGTGTTAGTCATAATTGGTACGAGATTACTGGTCATATTTTGGTACAACAAAATAAACTACAGTATGTGAAGGGAAGGGTTGCAATCCTATTACTGTTGTTGTTTTATAGAGTATTGGAAAGTCAGTATTGCCAAAGTCTGTCCATTTACCTGTTCATGAATAGTTGTGATATATTATTTCTAGCAAACCCAGGTAAAATGAGATAATACAAGCTGTCCCTTCATCCATCTTGAGTGGGCTAGAAATAATGGATTGTGACTGTACAAAGCAGTTGAAGACTTGATGAACAGATTATATAATATATATCATAATAACTCAGGTGATTAAAATGGTGGGTACTGGGTTGTACTGTTGTCAGCAAAAGTTCATCGACATTCCTTGTCTTCAGAATCCTCATATATCGTCTGTTTTTGTGTAACTGACAGCAAATGTTTGCAGTTGCTGTATTTGGTATCTAATTGGTTGATTTATGGCTCTTAGCCCTTGGATGATAAAATCAACCAATCACTACAGTGTGTGTAGTAAAAATTTTGTGCTGCTAACAGGTTCCTAATCCCTTATTCCCCTCTGCAGTTAATGCTGTCAAGGAATGTCACGTTAATTTTTGCTGATGACTGTATCTTTTTGCAATAAACTAAGCCAAAAAGTGCTATGCATTATGTCCATTTGTATATACAATACAATAGTTACTATCGTATAGAGAGGTTGATTTCGAGTACTGTATATTATATTAATCTGTTTGTGAATCTTTTGCTATATACTTTCATGCATCTTATCACATATAGTGTTCTCATAGCAGTATACTGTGCATCTTGTTTTCCTATATTTTAGATAATGCTAGAGGAAGAGGAATGTTGTGTCTGGTGATAGATGTGGGAAGCTGTATAGTCAGGGACTAAAGCTATCTTACACTCTTACATCTAGCCATATCAAGGAACCTCAGTTGGCTACATCTGTAAGCCTGTAGTAATATGTCTAACTTGGTAGATTATATCAGTACCATTCCTAGCCATGGTAATTGTAGGTCCTTAATTTTACTTTTATATTTGTCTATTTGTAGGTACGATATATTTTGATATTTAAAAATTGATTTGGTAGTTAATATTCAATATTGTAGGTTTATAATTTTTCTAGTGATGATATCAACCTCAATGATAATTATATCAGCCATGAAACTTTTAGTCTTTATTTAATGTTTCCATTGTTTGTAAAGACATAAATTTTCCCTTTTAATAGAGTTGTTAATATTTACATGGTGGGTTCCCTTGCAGTTGTTATCATTTGCACTGTGCAAAAATATGTATTAATTTTTTCTATTGTCTGTTATGGAAATTGCTTCCATTTATAGTCTAGACTTTTATAGTTCATGATACCTTGTAGGTCTTCTAATGTTAAGGGAGTAGAATCTTGGCGACTACTGATTCCTCCACATTGTGTCTCAGTTCTAAACAGACCAATTGTCCTAAGGTAAGTTTGTTTCTTGGCACGGTTTGGTAGATTGAGTAGCTTCCACCTTCTTGCTTCCATAACTGAAGCAGAAATGGGTACCTGGTGCATGCATGTTTGCGTGAATGTGTGTACGTGTGCTTGTTTCAAAGTGTTGTATTTTAAATTATGACTGATTAGGCTTTTGTCAGTTTTTTTGTATATGCTTCCTTTGTGTCTGTCACTCCACATACAGTAATTATCTTTTGAAGACAGACCGCTACAGTAGAGCTCACAGGGTTTGAAGGCCTCACTTAATGCTGTAAGAAAACAAGCACTTTACACAGAGTACACATACATTTATTTATGGAACAAAATCTTGGCTCTACATGGGCCCTCTTAAATTCTGGAAGTCTTTGAATGCCTTTTTCTAATTATATTATTTTCACAGGCTGCTTCAAATTTCTGTGCTGTGGTAGTGTCAACTGAAAAAAATTAACTGTATATCTATTTCAGTTAGCATATGTATTAGTAACCGCAGTCGCTTTTGCCGTCCATGCTAGTTATATTTTATTGGTTTATGTTTTACCTTAATATTTCTAGTTTTAATTAGTAAAGAATATATCATTTTTAGCATGTATTGCATCAGTCATAATTATTATTCTCATTACTAGTTACTCCATCGGCTGTCTGAGGCCTTCTTGCTTAGCAGCCATAGCCGAAGCTGACTCGGGTCCTGTTTACGGTGCAATACTCGCAGAGTGAGGGGCACTGGGGGGAACGCCTCCTCTGTAAGATTTCCCTAGCAATGGGCTACCTCCAACGTGGAGAAGAAGGCATGGTATATTAAAAACAAACAAAATTACAAGTTTTGTCATTTATTTAAATATCTTTACCTATATATCAATGTTGTGTTGATTACTGTATTATTCAACTTGTATACAGTAGTTCATGTTGTATTCTTATTACAGTATCAGTTACTCCAAGAACATCATTTTTTACTTGTATTGTATTACTGTAGATTTTTTTTTTTTTTTTATTTCCTTGCATATTGTATCCTGGTTGTTGCATTGTGATGTTTTCTTAGCCCCAATTATTTATCTTGTATATTTGTGTTCAATGCCCCATGTTGTTGTTTCTATTTTATGTTTCCCTTCCTATATATCCCTTTAACCCCTAATAACCTTGTTGACGATGTCCACTGTGTACGAACTCAATTAGTTCCATATTATTTAACCATTTCCTTTTACTGTATCATCATAGTACTAAATGCCCTATATGGTGTGGTACTATTTTTATTTGCATAATTGTATTCTATGTCCTGTATTGTATCAGGTTGTTACTTTGTTTTGTCTTGGTGTGGAAGTGCTCAATCACGCTAATAACAGTGACCCTTCAGAAATGGTAGAAATCCTCGTGGAGGACTTGAAAATGTTACAAACCAGCCCACACAGCTACTGTCCCATAATGCAAACAAATCAATTCACAGCCTTTGTCATTCAATATAGAAATCATGTAATTTTTCTGATAAGTTTATAATAAAAAAATATACAGTACTGTAATAATTATATTTCATTAACCAGCATCTTTCAAAGAATTGGGATACTACAGCAAACTTCAGATAATTTAGGTGTACCAATTGTATGGATAGTTGAACATGCATCACCTGATATATAATTCCATAAATCCTATTACAGAACCTGTTCATTTGATCATGACTGTACCTATTCATGCCATAGACCTACTGTAACCCATCTCCATCAGCACTAGATTTATACGACAGGATACTCTTATTGCCAAACACTTTGATTTTTTTCTTGTTGGGCATCAGTGCTGGAGACTGTACTGACCTTTTAATAGATCTTGGCACTAATAGAGGTTTATTCACATTTACAGACTTAGAGGATTTTGATACCTGTAAGTCACTAATTTTTTCAGATGACACTACAGGTTGCAGCACTCTGACATCCCTATCCAAAAGTACTGGAGGAATTTTATACAAGTCAGGTGGGATAATAGAGCCAGCAGGTAGATCATTTGAACTCTGTCGTTGTTCTGACGTTATGTGCAAGTTCTGTGATTGAAATGATAAGTTACTTGAACAATCTGGTTGAACAGGAACATTATTTGAACATTCTACTGGCACAAAATTATTACTATTAGAACATTCCAGTTGTCCAGGATTTGTTTTCGCCAAATCAGAGTCACCTTGGGTCTGTGATCTGTCGACCCTGGAGTGTGGAGTACCGTTGGGGTCTTGCAGTTCTGGCCGCAACCTTGACAGGTAATTCCCAACCGTAGGCTTCGTATATTTCTTCTTGGACGGATTTACAGCTGAGGGATCCTGCTTGTACTGAGTCAGGGCTGCGATGGTGCGCCGACGGTCCTCAAGTTTCTCCCGTGTGTCCTGCACCGACTCCAGCTCCGGGGCATAGCAGACGTGGAACACACCGCCATAGAAGGACTTGCCATCCAGCTGCTTCTTGGCAAACCTGGCACTCTTGATGCCACGATACTTCACCAGGTACACCTTTAATAACAAGGAGGAAGAACTATCATATCATTGGGTAACTAGGAAGTGTAATCTTGTCCCTTAGTAAAGTCAAACCAACAAGGACATATATTTATTACAGGTATTTTCATGCAAGTGATATAAAAAAGTAATATTGTTCTCAATAATTACCCTCAAACAGTCATTTATCATAATTTATTATGTAATCTCATGCTATATTAATTACCAAATATAATCAGTCCAAGTCAAAAGTCCTGCATCAGGTGAATTGAAGTGTACCATCTGACAGAATCTTTATGAACCAATATAACAACACAGACCAAAAGCTATTGCTTCGTATAATTTTTCGAGGGTGTTTCACTCGAAGATGTTACAGAACTAATAAACTTGGCGTGACTGACCCTCCGTACACTCACAATCCAAAAATTGGTATTTATTGAAAGAATTACCGTTTTGCAGCAGTGTTGCCAGATCCGGCTAAGTCCCAGTATTTTGTCCCAGTCATTTATTGTACTTTATCACGATTATTTCCCAGTAGTTTGCCCAGGTTAGGTTCCGGTAGTTTGCCCAGGTTAGGTCCCGGTAGTCTGATGCGGTCTAGGTTAGGTTAGGTTAGGTTAGGTTAGGTTAGGTTAGGTTAGGTTAGGTTAGGTTAGGTTAGGTCAGGTCAGGTCAGGTAAGGTCAGGCTAATATCAAAATTTGAATATGCCCTATCTTGGAAATGGGGCATTTGCGGAGGAAATGCCATAGAAGAAAATTGTCTTAGAATGGTCTAAATAAGTGGGTAATGAAGGCAGAAAAACCGTACCCAATAACGGTAATTCATTCAATATTTACCCAAAAATTTGTATCCAGTTGGTCTTGTTGAAGTTTCGAATCATTTGACACAATAGTGAACCAATTACAAAGCTTATCTTGTTTCATATTTGATATTTGCTTGAGCTCGCTTAATACTCGATCAGGCTATTCGAAGCAAACCTAGATACATAGTTTAGATTGCGAGTGTACTCTACATTTTACACACACACACTGTCCACACCACACACACTGACACACACACACACACACCTCAGAGAACTCCTCGTGGGGATAGTCTGGCAGCAGCTTCAGGAGGTCAATGGGGCCGTACTTTCGACACAACACCTCCAACTCCCTGGTAATGTTGATGGCAGGGACACCATTTACTATTAGGTACTTGGACTCTTGGTTAACGGTGTATACTTTTACCGCTGTCAGCTTCCTTCCCTGTCTGTATTGGGCACGACTAAGGCAAAACTTCATCTGTTCGTGGTGGGGAAGCTTCTCCACGCTGATATTGGCCTCCATAATGCAGAAGAAGAATTGTTGTTGGTCTCGAACATCAAAAGTTCACCCCTCATTGTTGTTTATATTTGGTGGTGTTATTTTCACTGTTAGTTAGTGGCTCGGTGCCACTCTGTGCTCGGTGCCTGTCATGTCTAACTAAAATAAAAAATACAGTTTAAAATAAAGAGATATTCGCATTTTATTTATCAATTAATTTACTTATAACATATAAAAAGGGAGGTAAGCTAACATAGAAAGCACATCTTTATTGCACTTTTCAATATCCTACAAAGTTTTCTTTAATATTATCATTATCTCCCTTTTATTTTACTCCATTTTAATCATTTTCTTTAAAAAAATATTAAATATATTACTTTGGTGAAAATAACTCTGGGTAGTTTGTTTACTCCCCTTGAACCCGATCACCTGACTGTCAACACAAGGATCAGATTCCCTTATTTTACACCATTACAGAGTACCGGATCTCTTATATTGGCATCTGAACGTGTATATTAATTAATTTTGATCCTCTTTTGCATCCTCAATCCTAGACACAAGCCCAGGAAATTAAGGAATCTGTTCATTTATCGTGTTTGCAGCCATGATGGTAGGCGTTGCTCCCTTTCCTACTGTTATTATATCTAGTATTATTCTGTAGTGTTATTTCTTGGTGTGTTCTCCCTCGATCTATTTGTTCTGGTGTCACTGGTGTTCGTGTTCTTGTTATATGTGTTATTTCCCAGTGTTCTTCCTCGGATCTATTGGTGTCACTTTGCTGCTGTCCGTGTTCTTGTTATGTGTGTTATTTCCCTCTGTCATTATTACTGTTATTATTCCTAGTGTCCTTGTTATATGTATTATTTCCCAGTGTTCTTGTTATGTGTTATTTCCCAGCCCAGTGTTCTTGTTAGGTGTTATTTACCAGTGTGTTCTCCCTCGTTCTACTTGTTCTGGTGCTGCTGTTCGTGTTCTTGTTACATGTGTTCTTGTCACTATTTGGGGTTGGTTGATTGGTGAGGGTTTTATAAAATAAGTGATCTGATCTCGTAGTTTACGTGTTGTTATTCATGATGGCTTAATTACTGCTAGTGTAATTACGTTTTAAAGGTGTTTAGAGGAATGTATGTGTTGGCCTTTTTTTTCTATTACACATTGAAGGCCTTCCTCTAACAAGCATGATCAAAAGAATCTGTTTTGGTGTATTCATGTCACTCTTAAGGTCAATTTAAAGCACCTCGCCTTATGTCTTCCCTGGCCCTCCTCACTGTGCCTTCATTTCTCCGTAAATAATCTTATCCTTCTTCCACTTGTCACACACCAGAAATATTTATTTGATAACTTCAGAGGTGTATTGTCCTGATAATAAAGTTAAGCCCTCCGTATCTCTCCATTATTAATCACCATCGTAATGTTCTGCTTCTTTTGTAATGATCCCAGTTTTTAGTTTTTCCATTTGTTATTATTATTAGCAGTCAGAGGCATACCAATAATTTAGGGTACATGGGTTAATTTCTGTTATCTGTTGTTGATGCAATTTCTTGTATTGTGAGGCTGTGAGCTCTTTATCAGTTGATGCATACTGATACTAGTCTAGTGTTTGCCCACTTTTTCTGCAACAGGTACTTGTTTTGTTATGTAGCATTTTCTGTGGACGGTGGATAGCAAAATAGAGACAGAGGTAAAATCTAAAGTAAATAAGATGGGAAAGGTGCTAGGAGGAATGAATAGGATGTTTGGCTGTAAGTCGCTTAGAATGGATGTAAAGAGGAAATTGTACGAAGGGATAGCAGTGCCCATTGCACTGTATGGAGCGGAAACATGGAATATGGGAGAAAGTGAGAAGGTTGAATGTAGTAGAGATGAGATGTCTGAGGAGCATGTGTGGTGTGATTTGAATGGACAGAGTCAGGAATGAGGAAGTGAGGAGAAGGACAGGTGTCGTGAGAGAGTTAGCAGGCCGTGCAGAACAAAGTGTGTTAAGATGGTTTGGACATGTGGAGAGAATGGAGGCAAATAGAATGGTAAAGAGGATACCATAGGGGGCTCAGAAGTAGGAGGTGTAAGGAGGAGAGGAAGGCCACAGAGGAGATGGATGGACACTGAAACGAGCTCTAAGTGGAGGAGGTATATCTGTGGAGCAAGGCAGAGTGATTATGCTTGACAGAAACGAGTGGAAGAGGGTGGTGAATGCTTGAAGAGTGGATGTGGCTTCACGGTCCTTGGGGGAGGGGCCTGCATTGAGTGTGTGAAGAAGAGTCTACTGGTATAGTTTCCAGCGTGCCAAGACTTCTTTATACATCAATTTATTACAATATTCATGATACATTTCAAGCGAGGACTATCACTGTACAATATATTGAATGTTCACTTCCAAAGGGAGTTGGGCTAGGTACAGAAAAATGTTTGGAAAAATTCTTCAAAAGGACCTTTGAAATATTTGTTTGTTACAAGAGAAGCAGGTTTTATTGTTACTTCTGGTGTTATTTTTCCCCATTGATGTCATTCATGATGATCAAGCCTGTTTGCGAAATACTGTATATCTGGTTGTTGATGTTATTATTCTTGAACTACGAATTGCTTATGTTCTTTTTTGTCGTAGCAAGTATTGTTGTTCTCACCGTTATTTGCATTCCTGTATAATCTGTATTGTTGTTCACGGTGTTCTGGCCACATTGCAAGCCTCTTGTTCTCCCAGTTATTAATGTAATTACTCTCCCTGTGATAGCATGGGTGTTATCATTGTGTAATGTGTTACTTCCTATTCTGGCCATTTTGCAAGCTGCACATTTATTATCTCTGTTACTGGTATTATTGTACTGTTATTATTTTTTTACACCCTGTTCTGGCCATTATGCAAGCCACACATTCTCTGTTACCGTACTGCTATTATTATTGTTAATCCCTGTTCGGGTCATTTTGCAAGCCACACATTCTCTCTGTTACTGTACTGGTATTATTGTTGTTACTCCCTGTTCTGGTCATTTTGCAAGGCTCATGTTCTCCCTGTTTGGTGCAAGTGACTGGCTGGCTGTCTAGATGATGGTGGTGGTGGTGGTGGTGTTTAATGGTGTGTTGTGTGTGTGTTACAGGACGGGATGGAGGAAGTGCTGCACTCGGAGACCAACGGAACAAAGGTGAGTGGTTTGCAGAGAGGCTGGCTGGCTGTGTGGAGTGGAGTGGAGAGAGGTGATGATGGAATGGGAATGGTACCGTAGTTATTAACCTATAGTAGTGAATTGGAAGTGACTGACTCCCTTACTTTCTTTTTTTGTCCTGTCAAAAATGCATCATATATCAGTTGCAAGTGGTATGTCCCTAGATGCAATGTGTGTAAATTGTAGATAAGTTTCTAGTTGTGTAAATTCTTGGTGTACTTCGTCTTGGATTGCATAAAAAAAAAAAAAATAAGATAAAAGACAGAAAAATAATTTAATTACATGAGGGAGCCTGTGAATTTTTGCCCTGGAAAAAAAAAATACTGTGGAGTAAAGGAATAAAAAGTGTTGATACAAGGAGAGGTAAATGGTGACTGACTGTAGGTTAATAGTGGTGACTGCAATTGATTGGAGACAAGTGGTTGAAACCTTTTGCTGATGATTGCTTGATGGTGACTGTAGCAGGTAACTGAAGAGATTAGGTTAGTATTGCTTGCTGATAACTAGTGCTGAGGATTCTGATCTTTTCAGTATGGTACTTAAACTGATGACCGTTGTTGTCATTGTGCCCGTGTAGTTATCCTAGTTACAGCAGTGAAGAAATCATTGTCCACACTACTGTATTCCACAAAGTGTAGCTATACACACTGATGGAGTCTGTTTCATGGCATAGTTTGGAGGATTTGGTAGCATCCAATTTGTATTCAACACTTGGCTCTCTAACTGATGATAGGAGTGAGTTTGGGTACTGGTAAGTTAAACATTGACAATAGCATGCTATAATGGTAATACTGTGTCTTGTTCGCATAGCCTAGGTTTGCCCCCACACAAGCAACAACATAGACCTCTGTATGGCACATTTTCCCATGCTTGCTGTGCATGTTCATAAAAGCATGCAGTGTCATCGAGTTATATATACAGTATGTATTTGGCTGGCCAGGCTTGATAAGGTGCCGGGAAACCAATATAGTAAAATATCAATACCAAGAGGAAAGGAAGGGATTCCATTAGTTGTGTAAATCTAATTAGTTTAAAGAACTGATTATTCTCTGTGGTAATGAGGGTAAAAGAAATGCCATCCAGTATTGTGTTACATCTCAACAGTCATAGCAGTTTCCTTGCACCACCATCATCTGAGTGTTTATTTCTTATTTTCCTCAGAGTGGAAGATCTGACACAGTAGATCTAAATGACAGCTCGCTCCAGGTCGACATTTCCGATGCCTTAAGTGAAAGAGAGAAAGTCAAGTTCACCGTCCACACTAAAGTAAGTCCCATCCAACAACCTTCTTCCATGAATGTGAACTGAATGCACACACACCCATTTATTTAAGCATGAAATCATAAGAATTTTTTTTGAGCAATAGTATACAGTATTTAAGCCTACTGAACCTAGAACCAGTATGTAATTGAGATAAGTCTAATTGAAGTGAATCTGTCGAGGTGATGCATAGTTTTTATGCTCATATGTGTGGAAAACCCTATTCCTTTTATTATTTTTTTCCATCCTACAGTGATGGGAACATAAGAGTATAATTGGTGAGAGAGAGAGGGAGAGTATATGGTGTTCAACTAGCCTACCCCCCCACCTCTCTTACCTCCCACTTCCTGGCCTCTCATTGGCTTCCCTCTTCCTTTCATAATTCTCTCTCTCTCTCCCTCATGGCCCACCCTCCCCTTTCTCCCTCCCACTTCCTCTTCTCTCCTTATCAAAGCTTTCTTTCCTTCCCAATGCTTCATCTTCTCTCTTATTTTTTCATTCTTAACTCCAACCCCTCACTTCCTTCCTCTCTATTTCTCTGATCAAATATTTTTTGTCTATCTATTTATCTATCTCTGCCTCCCACTTCTTTCCAACCCTCCCTCCATTCCTCTTGCAAACCTTCCCAACCCTCATTCCTTTTTCCTGTGCTCCCTCCCTTCCTTCCCATCATTTCTCCCTCATTTCTCCTCCCCTCCACCCTATCATTCTCTATTAATCCACAAGGTCAAGCCCACATTCTGAATTATTGGCTGCATTTGACCTTATGAAGCAAAATTGAATACTGTACTGTATATTATTAACCTCTCCATCATCCTAAACATAGCGGTATAAACACCTTGTACTGTAACCCTTACAGTCCACGTTGCCAGAGTACAGCAAAGGGGAGTTCTCGGTGGTGAGGCAACACGAGGAGTTCATCTGGCTCCACGACCGCTTCCAGGAGAATGAAGACTATGCTGGCTATATTGTGAGTAGAGAGGATGATTTGTGCAGATATATACTGTGAGGAAATATGATGATTTGATGTGATATTGTGGGTATAGAGGATGATTGCAGGATGTATTGTGAGTAAATAGGATGATCTGATGTTGTGTGAGTAGAGAGGATGATTTGATATGGTAGGTTGAGACAAGGCAAGGCAGACAGTGTTGTTAGCCAGAGTATAATAATAGAAGTAGTGTTTGCACCCATGGCAGACATTTGACAATGTTTATGATCAGGAGATGCCGAGAACTGGGTCAACAGGTTTTCTACACATTTCTACAGTTCTTATGTTATGTTCTTATAATGCTAACTGAAATGAGGATAGATTTGAGAACTATATGTAGAAAAATATTATAGTGATGAGAATGACGGCAGTGATAATAATGACATGTGGTATGCTAATGGCATAGATATCCCCAACAGATCCCGCCGCCACCCCCAAGGCCGGACTTTGATGCGTCTCGCGAGAAACTGCAGAAGCTGGGCGAGGGTGAGGGCAGTATGACCAAGGAAGAATTTAACAAGATGAAGCAGGAACTGGAGGCGTGAGTCTTGATATACGTATTAACAGGATATATTCGCTCAAGGATGTACTCACTCTCATAAGTATATACAAAATGCACTGTAGAATGTGGTCACAAAAATGTATTCAAAACATTACTAATAGCATACATTCCCCACAGAGAGTACCTGGCAACCTTCAAGAAAACGGTGGCGATGCACGAGGTGTTCCTCACACGCCTGGCACAACACCCCTTCTTCAGGAACGACCATAACTTCAAGGTCTTCCTCGAGTATGACCAGGATGTGAGTTGTCATAGCAGTCATTGCCTCTTGTACAGTAAAGGACAAAACTCGTGTTTCTGTTCTGTCCAATAATTACTTAGATACAACGAACCACACTGAATTATATATGAGTTAATATGATGCGCTGTTTCAGTTGGATGAAACTAAACCCAATGCATTTATGAAATGTTTATGTCTATATTGGTAACATGCTAGGTAAATATATAGGTACAGTAATCTGTTAAAACTGGACAGTGGAGAAGTAAACACTGTCTTAATGATTTTAAAGAGATAATCTGAGAAATTATCCCATCCCCAGTGTTTTGTACCATTATTGGTATATAGAAAGTGGTGATCCAAGGACATATGCATTTTCCCACCATGACCTTACAGTTATCGGTGCGTACCAAGAACAAGAAGGAGAAGGTGGAGGGTTTGTTCCGGAGCTTCAACAAGAGCACAGATGAGCTGCTGTTGGGGGCAACACAGAGGGATGTAGATGAGATCCTGGAGAGAGAGAAGACCTTCCTCTTTGAGTACCACACTGCTCTCAAGGACACCACACTCAAGGCTGACCGCATGACACAGGCACATAAAAGTTAGTATTTTTCAGTTATGTACAGTATTATATTGACCACTTACTTGACTTGTACTGGCAGGAGCCAACACCACTCTTCATACACTCTGATAGGGTTGGTCAGTTAAATAGATATATCTGTGGCCGAAAAGCAGTAAAAATCATCAAGGTTTGTTTGGGTGAGTATAAATAGAGGCAACATGTCCCTGTTGTAACCCATAATGTTGTCCGTCAGATGTTGCTGACTCCTACATAAAGCTGTCAACTGGACTCTCCCAGTTGGGCACCATTGAAGGCCCAAGACTAGAGAAGTTTATTAACAAAGTGGCGGACACATTTGAGAAGGCCAGGGTAAGTGCTCCTCTGATGATGATAAATACTGTATTGATTATTTTAGCATAGCAAACTGTTACTGTTTATACTTGTAATTTCTCAAACCTTTTAGTACTTGTGTGTCAAGAAGTCTGAGATAGTGTGTTTATTCAAAAGACTATAGTTGTCTATAGAGTATACAACTACCTTGCAGTTGGGGACCAGGTGTATAATACAGTGGTTAGTATTGAAAACCTGCAGCTTTAGACCCTGGTTATGATTCTCACTTCCTGTACAGAAAGTAGAGGGTCGTGTTGGATCAGACGAAGACCTGAAGCTGTCAGACACCTTGAGGTACTATGTGAGGGATGGCACGGCGGCCAAGGACCTGCTCTACCGCCGCCTCCGCTGTCTAGCCAACTACGAGCAGGCCAACAAGAACCTTGACCGTGCCAGAGCTAAGAACAAAGATGTCCATGCAGTAAGTACAGAGGCTGTGTTTCAGGGAGAGTTTAGTATAATTACAGAGTATTTCTGTCCTGGTTGATGCTACAGTCCCCTGTGGTTCCACTTCTGCCCTTTGTTTTTATAGAATATTAACACTTGGACCATTTATTTTGGAGAGTTCATAACATCACGCTTAGTAACACATTGTGTTACAGTAGTTAATGATCACTGTCTCCTATTTAATATGGGTATGTAGATATGAAACACAAGGAGCTGTAGTATTCCACAGCTAATATCACAGAGGCTACACTGCCTTGCATCTAATTGGTTGGTGCTTGAGCTTTGACCAATCACAAGTAGTCCTTATGATATTAAATATGGAATTATAACATCAGACAGAAAAAAACAGATTGTAGTGTTTTGAATTTCTACTCTTAAGAAGTATGTTTGCTGCTTAGTTGATATAACTGTGACCTAATATTTCCATCCATGGATGAAAGATAAGTTGAAGCAAGCAGTTCAAATAAGGTTAGTTTTATCTACAATCCATGCAGATTTCATAAATATTGCAAAAGTTCAAAATCCATGGAATTTAGTCAATGCTTGGAACCCAATTTTCAGCCTTAATTTTTACACTGAATTGGAATTTACTATTAGAATTGTTCTAGTACTATTCCTAAGGAAGAAAACCCATAAAATCTCCATGCAAGTTTTTTTAGATGCCCTTAAAGTGCGAAATTTATAATTTTTGATGGCTACTTTTACCCCTGTGCAGTAATTTGTACTTACTAAACTGTAGATCTTTGGTGGTAGTTAGGTATTAGATGTACAATTGGTCCTAATTTTCCAAGAGAAATATATCCACACTAATCACACATAATCTTCACAAACTGTTGAGTGGAAAGGAATCAATAGACACCAACAAATAACATACAATAGTGATTGTGTAGCAGGTATCACAGTGTGTCTCATCCATCTGTTCATAACTGTACCTAATTCCAGTATATAGTTAATTCCTTCATGTCTTGTGATTATTTGATCTTGCAATGTCAGCTTCAGATTCGTGTTGTTGTATCTGTAAATTTGTGTGGTCTTTAGTCCTGCTTTGCATAATTGGTGTTATTGTATATTTGTCATAAAGATATTTCAAGCCTAATTCTCCTGTAGCAGAATCTAGAATTGTATGCTTTTTCTCCCCAGACATGTTTTACTTACCTGTATATTAATTTTCATGCTGAAAAATTAGATAACTAATGAGGGTGTACTGGTAACGTAGCATAACATAGTGTAAGTTTGGTTTGGGTATTGCATAAATTAAACACCACTTGTAGTTCATGCTGATTATCATATTAAATACTGTGCTGGGTCAAGAAGTTTTAGCTACAAATAAAACCGAGCTCTGTAACCATATGAGCTGGATGGGAACTGGTACAGTTTTGCCAGGTTAAAAGAATACTGTGATAGCTGGCTGTTACCAGTATATGTGTACAGTATTTTATAATTGTAATTTCATATTGTATTTCTGTTGCAAATGTAGCTAATGATACACAAAGAGATTAGAATTCATGGCACAGCAAACATAAATGAAATACTGTAGAAAGAAAGATTTTATTGATAGCATTATTTCATGGTTTCCTCAGGGCATTCATGAAATGTTTTGTCAGTCAAAGCTTCCCTGATGGTGTTTAGTTTATGCAGTTTGTATGTGGTCTAACTTTGCAACACACTTGGGCATAACATTGTATGAGAGACTAATGTTTGGGTCTATTGGATAATATTAGTGCAGTACTGTAGACTGTAGGTAGAATGTAAGTGCAGTAGTCTTTGGGTATGATATTATAGTAGTGTGTAATGAATTGCTTCTGCTCACTCTTTTGGGAATTGGAGAACTACTGATTCCTCTAAACAATGTTAGGAAACAGACACCTCATTGGTACTAGTAGGGGATCTGTTTCATGGCATAGTTTGGAGGAATCATTAGCTCTCCAATTTACCATCAAGAAAGTTCAGTACCCCCTGAACCCTCTCATTCAGAATTGAAAGATTTAAAGCACTCCAACCAACTGTATGACAGAACACCTGAGATTTTTGCACAGATGAATTGGTCCCAACATCATTCAAAAGGAGACTGAAGATTCCTCCAAACTGTGTCACATAAAACCACCTCTTGTAAAGCAGACTTGGTGTTGTTAAAAAATGTCAAGGACAAGTGGAATGGTTTCCAAATGAAGTAAGATACAGTAGTTAGAGCAGGGACAACCTTTAGCTTTAATACAAGGCTTGATGATGTATTGACTGAAAGGAAGGGAACTATATCACTAGCTGCTAAGAGTAGGTCAGTATACCAACCACAGTTTCTCTCAAGTTTATGTTAAATGTTATTTTATATGTAGTGTGTTCAGTATACTCTATTTTTGTATACTGTATACAGTACTTTATTTAGATTACTTTTACGGCATGTGATAAAGATGAAATTACAAAAATTCATTTTAAATTTTATTTGCTGCTTATGAGATCTTTTTTTTTTTACAATATCAGTGCAGAGTTTAATTTGAAACAGGGAGTCTTATTTTCTACTGTACAGTACAGCAGATGTATATTATTTCTCAATATGCCGTATTGTTAAGGGAGTGCGTGAAATGAAATTGTACATTATTATAATAGTAGTACAGTACAGTACAGTTTTCTTATAAAAATTTAACCCAAAATGTTGATATAAGTACAATGAAGGATTAGCAGTTCAGTTTGCAATAACATGATGCTTATGTGATTTGAGCCGTGTGTCAATAGATACAAATGTACAGAAATTTTCCTGTCTTGTCAATAGTTATATACCAATATATATATATATTTTTATTTGCTTGTGTGATGTATTCTGTGTTTCCATACTGGCTTCTGTCTGTGTTCATTTGCTTCCCTGCTCCACCTTCCCTCTCAGACTGTTGTGGCCTCTGGATTGTCTGTTGTTTTGTTACCTAATGATATTTGGCATAATTTTGCTCTGACAGTATTGTAAGTCCCTCGGGTTCATATGACTCGCTTGTGGCACATGTGCTTCTGTGATTAGTCTGCTGGTGATTAATATTTACCTAAACTAAATTCAGAATGGATAGCACTTGGTTGTCCCAGTCAGTTGTTGGGAATCCTTTACAGTAAGCCTTTGCTATAACAATGATAAATGTAATAGTATCAAGTCAGTCCCTCATGGAAGACCAACAAATATTTATTCATTGCCATGCAAACTGAGTTAGTTGTGGGACCTATCTTAAATGAAAAGTGTTTAATATGTTACTCCTATATCAAGGCCTTACGCTGGAATCTTGAAGAACAAGCCTGTGTGTATTAACGCTGATTCAATAAATAGATTAACCGAAGTAAAATCAATTTCATACTAAAACAAAATGTGTGGAGCTTTTTTATGCCAAGTAACATCAGCTGAAAAGAGAACAGACCATAGTGTGGTGGTGGTGTTGTTGTTTTTCATGTTACTAACGCCTCACGTTTCCCTCCCTCCCTCTCCCTCCCCTCCCCTCCTGCCACATCAGCCCGTGGACGTAGCAGATGTAAGTATGAATATCCAGCCAGTTCCCCTCCACCACCCAACACACACACACACACACACACACACACACACACACATACATGTAACAACAAAACCACACACACACAGCCACACACACAGCCACACACAGTCACACACACAGCCACACACACAGCCACACACACACACACAGCCACACACACACACACAGCCACACACACACACACAGCCACACACACACACACAGCCACACACACACACACAGCCACACACACACACACAGCCACACACACACACACAGCCACACACACACACACAGACACACACACACACACAGACACACACACACACACAGACACACACACACACACACACACACATAGACACAGACACTCATAGACACAGACACTCATAGACACAGACACAGACACACACACAGACACACACACACAGCCACAGACACACAGCCACAGACACACACAGCCACAGACACAGACACACACACCTTCCCCACCAGCCTCACCACACCAGTGTTAGGAGATGGAAGGTTTCCCTCTATGTCATGCTAAGGTTACATAAAAAACACAGTGTGAAGAGGAACGTTTACTGTCACTGAAAGCTCCTGCTCATCTGATGTTGATTTTATGCAACCTGTTATGACATCCTGCATTACAGCTAACATTATGATTAGGTTATATTCAGAACTATCTTTGCCTTATCGTCAGTTAGATTCTAAAAGGAGAAGTTTTAGCCTGGTCTCCAAATTTGTGCTTTTCTTAGCAAACTTTAGTTATTTTACTTTTACTTTGTAACATTGTAAGCTAATTTCATAGGAATCAAACTTGGTAAATAATGAAATTGGAAAGGATCCCATTTTACCAATGATGCTTACAATTTTTTTTCATTAATTAAGTCTTCCTTGATACTCCCTTAAAGCAATACAAATTTTATGAATTATAACAAATTTAAACTTGTTATTAATTTGCTTTAAGGAAGGTAAGATGATGTTGACAAGTTGTATGCCACAAAGTAGACTCCCTTAGTATGAGAATGGTTTTGTAGTACAGTTTGCAAAAATCATTTGAAATCTTCAATTTGCCAACAACATTCAGTATTACCCTTCATCCTTGTTGCCTCCATATAAACTTTGCCTTTGGGACCACTGCAGGGGTTCTGGAGGGGTTTTTAAGGGGTCAACTGTTGGCTAATTGGCGACTGGTGTGTTCTTCAACCTGTACCAAGTAATGGACTGCCTCAGTTTAAGGGGTCTGTTTTGTGACATAGTTTGTAGGAATCAATAGCCTCCAATTCCCAAGGACACCTCAACCCATTAATGTATGTACAGCACACATTTTTAAAGTTAATCAGTTTCTATCCATCTTATTTGCAAGCAACGCTGAAAAGAAATAGGAAAGATGGCAGAACAGAGTGGAAGAGTATGTAAGGGAGAGAAATATGAGGGGCAGAGTAGGGCTTGACCAAGTAAGGAGGGAGTGTTGGAACAGGGAAAACTGGAGACACTTCTGCCATGGCCACCCCTTAGGGGGAGTTCCCAAAGGGCACTAGGAGTCAGAGCTATAGATAGATAGATAGATAGATTGTGCCGACATCACTTTGTCTACCTTATTTTTCTTTAGGTGGGGTTAAACTATTCTTGTCTGATACCTAAAGTAGGCCTTCGACATAACACTATTTAACACTATTCATTAACATAGACCCAGTAGGTCTCTTGGTATAATTATACAGTATGTGATTAACAGAAATCTGGGAAAACATTTGATCATCTTTAATGATGCATTGAGTGCAAAATAAAGTGGTGGGTAATGAATAAGAGAAGCCTTGGAAAATATAGTACCTTGCAGTGTAGCGTAGGTTAATTTATAGGACAGCGTGCTATATTATAGTTTAGTGTACAGTAGTGAAGTACTGTATAGTGTAGAACCATCCAGTGTAGTTTTGAGTAATGTACTGTAGTGTAGTATAGTTTAGGGCAGTCTACTTTTGAGTAATGTTATGTAGCTTAATGTAGTGTGGTGGTGGTGGAGGGTGAAGTAACAAAAAAATCTTGTTTATCTCTTTCTGCTCCTTTTGCTTGTGTTTTATATTAGCTTTACTGTTCTCATCATCATTAACCACTACTGCTGATTAATGCTTAGATTTCCATATTAATCTCTCCTAATAAGTGATTTTTGTATACAGTACTTGTGAATCTTCATTATAGATGTAAATTCTAAGATATTGTAAGTTTCATGAATACTCTTCATTTAACATTTTGTCTAAGTCTATATTATATGTATACTATGGTCAGTAGCTTGTCCTCTAAGTTCCTTTACCAAATTCTTTATGCAGTATATTGATGATATACTTAGGTAATCTAGAAGACTAGTTTCTGTTTTTGATTGAATGGCATTAATAGATTTTAATTTCTAATGCATTTTACACTACTGTGCAATACCTTTGATAAGATTATTACATCTCCAAGTCTCTCTTAGATGCATAGATTATATATACTATAGTGTCCTAAGGTTTAAGGGAACTAATTTAAAGAGACCTAACAATGCATGTCTACTGGCAGCCTCTTTCAGAGTAGCTGTATTATAGTGAGATATAGTGAAAGACCCTCAGTTACTTTTGCAGTATTGTATAGGCAATGAATCAAGGAGTATACATTGTAGAAAATTTGAATCACGACAGTACAGTACAGTACTGTACATCAGGGCGTTGGGTTGTACATATTATAAGCTATTGAAATGGTTCAATATTGGTAATAATCAAATCTCTTCTGTTTCTCCCTTTCCCTATTTCACTTCCTCTCACAGGCGGAGTTAGCGCAGCAGAACGCTTGTGAGAAGTTTGAACACATCACCACCAGGGCCAAAGAAGGTGAGTAATGTTTTTATCAATACGGTATGGAATTGATGGAGAGTGTGAGCATAACTATGAACTCTGGTAAAGGTAAAGTGAAGGAGAGCAGGGGCAAGAGACCAAGACTGTGGAGGAGTGAAGGAGTTGAGAGGTTAGTGTAAAGAAGAGGATACTGTGTGTTGGAGAAAGGGACATCTGTTTACTGCCATACTTTGGAGGAATCCGTAGCCCTTCATATTCAATAACTGATGACACCTTGACATAACATGGACAAAAATATTCACATACTATTCAGCATAACACTAAGACAACACAAAATAGCATGACACGACATATTAAAAAAAATTTGTATACAGTATACTGTATACATAAAATAATGTATACAGTATTTCATGTCAAAATATCACAAGCTCAATTAACTGATCCTTCCTTCACCTCACACCACCAGAACTGAGTGACTTCAAAGTGCGACGGGTTGCGGCCTTCAAGAAGAACCTCATTGAGTTAGCCGAGTTAGAGCTGAAACATGCCAAGGTGGGTGGCCGAGCGGGCGGGCAGGTCTTACAGGAACCTCTCATTTTACAGCAAGATTTTTTCAAGTTTTAATTTATTTTATTTAGCTTATTTTGTGTCAGGTTCATGGGAATTGAAAATATTGTGAGCTTGAGAGAGGGAAATTAATGTGAGTGAGACCAGGTCCACAAGGTATTCTGTTTCTCCGTTTATTTATATTTTTGTCTTTACTATTGTATTTTATCTTTTCATTGCCTTAAAGCACCCACTGTTCAGTAAAAGGGAATGTAGGTCTATATGTTGATATTTTTTTATTTTTCCATGCACACAGAAAAAGGGAACTTGGGTCTTAATGTTATTACTGTTTATTTTTCCTGGCACGCAGAAAACAGAAATTTAGGTGTTGATGTTGATATTTTTTTTCTGTACACACACAGGCCCAGACACAGTTGCTGAAGAGCTGCTTACAAGCGCTGTCGGAGGAGTGACAGCAGCCGGGGAGTCAGGACACAGAGGCAGCCATGTCGGGGAGTACACATCAAGGTGGAAAGTTGGCTGTTTCAGTAGGTTAAGGGGAGATTTTTTTGTTGGTGAACTGAAAAATCTCTGATTCCTCCAAACTATGCCATGAAACAGATCCCCTATTACTGTAGTACCATTGAAGGTGGCCGTTTTCTGGTATAGTTGGGAGGAATCGGTAGCCTTCCAATTTGCCAACAAGACAGTCCATAAGGGAATTATTTGTGTTTGGGTTTATTGGAGAACTACTGTACTGATTCCTCCAAACTCCATGCCAGAAAACAGGCCACTCCAGTATACGAGTGAGGGATCTGTTTCCTTGCATTGTTCTGAAGACTATGTTGACTCCAATTCGCCCAATTCAGATGATTCCCTTCAGGTGATGAGTGATGACAACTTTTTTTTTTGGAGACAATTGCAACCACTTTGAAGGGAGAATATCTCTTTGATAAATAGAAGGTCGACTGATTCCTCCAAACTACATCAGGATAGCGACAACCTCAGTGTTACCAATAGAGGATCTGTTTTGTGGTGTACTGTAGTTGGGAGGAATCAGGAGCCCTGCTGTTTACCATCAAGAGAAAGAGAGAGAGAGAGAGAGAGAAAGAAAGATTCCCCTTCAGGTCTCGGTAGTTTGAGAGGTAACTAAAGAATTATATTGGAGCTACGAGCCATTTTGGTGGTGACCCGAGAATGTAAGGGGATAATACACTTTTGGTATATTAAAGCACCTTGGTTCCTCCAGAGTATGCCAGGAAACAGGACCAGATGAATGAAGATAATGGTGGTGGCCTGTTACTTGGATTAGTTTGGAGGAATAATTTACTCTAGATTTACCAGCACTGTACTACCCCCTTAACAAAGAGAACAGCACTTGGGGACTAGTTGAGATTTATACATTAGAGTGACAACGTTTTTTGAGCCACCTCTGTTAGGAAAATACTTCACAAAGTTGACCCCCATCCATTTTGGAGGTGACTAAGGTATAATGTTATAGTGACATTAGTTTACAAGAGGTTTTTAGGTCTCAGTCATTACGGAGAAGAGAGGAATGTAACAGGGATGAGCCTTTGTAATATTAATGACGAGAGGATCACACAGTTTATAACCATTATGGGTGAAAAAGTAATGTAGTTCCTGCAGATTAATGACGATACAGCGTGTTAAGAGGAGATTTTCTTGTTGATAAATTGAAGGGCTGCTGATTCTTCCAAACATGCCAGGAAAGACGACTTCAGTGTTACAGTGTCTGTTTCTTGGTATAGTTTGGAGGAATCAGACACCTTCCAATTCACCAACAAGAGAATCTCCCTTTAATCAGAGGCTACACAGATTCCTTTCAACTGTGCCAGGAAACAGACTACCTCCACTTTAGTATAGGTGGTCTGTCTTGCAATGGCATAGTTTGTAGGAAAGGATTAAGGGGGTAGTACACTGTTTGTAAATCTGGAGCAAATGATTCCTCCAAACTATTCCAAGTAACAGGCTACCATTATTTTTGTTAACCTGGTTCTGTTTCCTGGCTACTTTGGAGGAATCAAAATGCTCCAATGTACCAAAAGTACATTAAGTCTCTGATTTACTGACAACAATTTTGAAGGTTAATATATTTTTGGTACCATAGAACCTTGTGATTCCTTCAAACTGTGAAAGGGAACAGGACCAGAATATATAAGTGGTGGCCTGATCTTGGAGTAGTGTGGAGGAATCCATTGCTCCAAATATACCAACACTATAATGCAGTGTGGCAGTGTGTGTGATGTTACTAAGGTTTATCCATCGATGGTGACTTTGGGCTGCCGCTGTGATTCTCCGTAAGTTGTGTGTTGGATCCACCACCTATGCAGATGATGACAGTGGTATCGGTAAAACACAAGGGGAGGTTCACATACCAGTCACTGTTCTGTCTAATGCCACCAGAAGACAATTTGATGATGTAGTTAGAAGTCAATGAGTAAACTGACACATTGAGTAACTTGGGACATTACCAGTAAGTAAATTTATTGAAATGTTGAGGAATTTGACACATTGGGTAAATTAAGATATTGGGTAACTTAGTTTCTTTTAGCCTTTAGCAGGCCTGGGTCAAGTAGGCTGTAGCTAGATTGTTTTTTTCCTTCCTTTTGGAGCATGCTAAAGGTTATTGCTTCCTCCAGACCACACCACAAACCAGACAGCCTGTTCCCTAACACATTAGGAAGACTCCATAGCCTTCAGTTTGTTTGATATCTAAGCTCCCTTACTCTCCTGAGGGGCCAGAGTACAAGTTTTGACAGTACAGTTTGAAGTTAAAATGATAAGTGATGAAGGTACAATGCCACCCTTGTTGTTCTTCCCATACCACAGTCATTCTCAGTGATTGTTTGTTGTGTCCCTCTGTTATGGAGGGTAATGTGGATTTTTCCGACTTGTGATAGTGTGGAATTGAATATATAATTATACATGTATTTGCAGTACAGTTTATGTACAAAGCCAACATATAGTACAGTATCTGCATGTACAGTAGCGGAAGGTGACGTTTGATACACATGGGGTGACTCCAACATATTTTATCCATACCGTTGTTGTCGTGTCCTCATATGATTTTCTTAGTTTTCTTAAGTGTGGAGCTGCTCATAACACATTAGAAGCTGCTGCAGCTGCTTAACTTATTTACCACATACAGTACTAGAATCCTCTTCAGCTCACTATTAGAGAGAAGCTGTCAAATGTTTACCGAAGCCACTTGTGTGTGTATCAAGGTTGTCATCCCCGTCTGTATAGTATGTAATCATTGGAAAATAGTAGTAACATAATTTCATATGCCAAGCAGAACCAAGTTTACTATGTAAGTGATTAATTTGGCAAAGATAATGATGGTGATAAATAATTGTGAACTGTACATTGAAGAAGTCTATAGATCTGCAAAGCAAGATAATATAGCTAAGGTATAATAATATTGTTGGGCAATTTGAGATCTCGTACAAGTGAGGATGATGGAGTACCATAAATGATTATACATATGTAACACCTGGTCCTTCCTGCCAGTAATTTGCATCCCAAACAGTCCACCCAGGGTAATGTACTGTGTTTAGAGTTCCACCTGGTATATCCTGGTGAAAATAGGGGCAAAATGCAAGAATATCCATTGTGTTGACATGGTACTGGTACGATGGCTATGTTGTTTGTCTCTGGAGCCATCATGCTGGTACCAAGCCATTGTCAACACCATGAATGTTCTTGCATATGGCTCCTTAGTTTACCAAGATGGGTGTGGTGAAGGAAGGCTTAAGGTGGACATATTTTGTTTCGGGTGAATTGGGGTGCTACTGATTCCTCCAAAGTACACCAGGAAACAGACTACTTCAGTAACTAAGTTGGGGATCCATTGTGTGGCATTGTTTGGAGGGCTCAGTAAACTCCAGTCCACTCCAAAAGAAAGCAACACTTTTAATGAAAAACTGATGCTGTTATGGGAAGTTGTATTCAATTCATTCACAAAAAATTACCCTTTCATGTGTTACTTGAATTGTGTCTAAACATGAATGGGGTCTAAAACTAAAACATTGTATCCTTGTCAGTATGTAGTAACACTTTCGTATGGAAACAACACTTAAAATTCTCGTCACCGCCGTACCATTAATTAAGAAGCAGTCCCAAGCAAGATGGTGGTGGCAGGAGATGTGTGGAATCACGGGAAAAAACAAATCTCGGCTTCCTCCACTGTGTAAGCCCAACAAAAACTAGAGGCCAGTGCTTCAGTAGATAGAAATATACCTGTGAAGCCTCAAGAGTACCAGCTGTTTGAAGTTAAGCGGGCAAGTTGTTGTCAGTGAATAGGGAGGGTACTGCTTCCTCCAAACTATGCTAAGAAACAGATACACTGTAGTATGAGTTAAAGCATAGCTGATCTGTTTGGTGATATACTTTGAAGGAATCGGTTGCTTCCATATCAGTGACAGCACCTTTCCCCTATTAAATAAGTATTGTATTCTAAAACAAAAAAGCAACACTTATTTTCTTACAAATGTTCCTCAGAGTTATATTGTACATCTTTCCTGTATATATAATATATATATATGCAAATATGTCCCCCACTCCCTTAGTAATGATAAGATGTACAATTTATAAGGCTTTTTTGCACGACTGTATTCTGGTCAAAGCATCATATGAGAGGGAGTTGATGTGTACAGCCTCGTTCACAATGTCTGGTAACACTCAGTTGTGGAGAGAGTACAGGCCTTTATTAAACTGTACACCCTTACTGGACAACCGGTCACTCTGAACCTGTCACACCTACACCCACCTACACACACACACAGAGTTGAACCTGTAAGCACAGCAGTGTGATTCTATCCATGATGCATTTGCCAACCAGTAAGGGTGTAGCCTGCTGGTCACCCTTTACCACAAGTACCTCGAGAAATTGTGACCGCAACTGTACGTGCATCTGAATTCAGCCTATTCACACAACTCGGTAATTCCCTTGGTATTTCTTTTCACATATCACCCAGTAAGCAGGTTTTTATATATGACATACTTTGCTCAATCTGTTTCAGAATACTGTATATATATATACAGTTCCAATCCCCCCTCCCCCACTCCCCGTAGAAAAATTATTCTCACAGTGTGTTACAGTAATTTAGCCAGTAGCTAATGAGTTGGATTGGTTGTTGTATAATTTTGTTTTGTTTTCATTTTAAGTTCTTGGATATCTAGACTAGGCTTTGTTATCCTCAGAAAAACAGACCGACAGACAGCCATTTGTATTTGTGTACTGTTGGTGATGGTTCCGAGTGCTACGCCCTCCCACAGACATGATCCCCATTCTTTCAAGACCAGTGAAATCTGAATCAATCCCCAGTAAACAGTCCATCATTATCGTCATCATCAGATAGCAGTTCATGGGTCTTGGTGTCTGATATTAAAGGTGTAATCTCTGGTGGTCAGGCTGAAGGGCTACTGATTCCTTCAAACCATATATAGGGACAGACCTAATCAGTTGACAAGTACAGTAGTTGATATGTTTTGTAGTAGAACTTGGAGGAACTATTAGCCCTCCGGTTATTCACCAAAGATAGGACCTTGTTGAATTTCATACTTCAAATACACAGGTATACAATTATACAGTATGCCATACGCAGGGTTGGGTAGGAATGTGTGAGTGTGGGTGTAGCTAGCACTGAGAACTCCTTCCCTTCTCTCCAGTTGTATGTTGACATGACACCTCAGATATATTGGTCAGGTATTGGGAAAGTAAGTGAAGTGGTGGTGGTGGGCCAGATTGAAGGATTTATAGAGTAAAGTTACATGTACTGTACAGCCTTGGTCATGTTGGCTTTTTTGCATGATGGTGAACTCGAGATTCATATTGTCATGACTGAGACCTGTTTCCCACTTTTCTTTGACTGGGATCCCTATGATTAAGCCATCATAAACCTTAGAGTAAATTTTTACACAGGAGAGGTAACAGGATTCTGGGCCATGACTATATACTGTACTTGAAAGAGCACCAGGGTTTCTTTGGTACCTGATTCACAGAGTGTTAATGCTTCTCCTGCCCTTCAGTTGTTGTATGACTCATCGGTAATATTTACGGTCTTCTCCAGATGTTTGGAAGTTGCCTGCCATCTCCCTGAATTCTTTGCTTGTGAGATGCAGTACTGTACATACAACTTTTAAAATTAAATAAAGCTTCAGGGGGGTTAGAAAGCAACCCATGAATATTTTGAGACAACTGTAGACCGGCTGTATATTGATCCTGTAAATCGGTGAAAGGAAACACGAGAGTAATAATGTGCTTTATACGTGTACAGTTAAATGCCACTACGGTGCATACATTTGCCGACACTAGTTTCCTACCACACCACGGAATCTGTCCCAAACCGTAAACAGGCAGTGCAGGAAAGCATTGTACTTGAAATGATAGTTATTGGTGACATAAGTTCAGAATCCTTGGATTGGTAAGGAAATTGCATCTGCAACTGCACACCCTCATCATCACTGCAACTTTGTACCAGAGTTTGTTTATTGACAGGTAGGTGAGATGTGACTCTTACCTCCAACTGTTTGTAATGTGAAGTTGGATGGAATTTTTTGAGTGCTACATCCACCACCCCGCATTTTCTGAACCCTAAATGTGAGAGTCGGTGTTCATATAGATACTGTACAGTATTCATTTGACCCAGAGATGTTGAGTTTTTTTGTTTTGATTTGAGTTTACTACAGTATGTACTGTACTCAGTAATTGATATTGGCATAGCAGGTTCCCTAAGTCACTTCACTGACCTGCTGTGTTTGTGTGTATAGGCAGGGAGTAATACTGTCCTTCATTCATGTGCTAACAACTGTACATACCAATGGTGGAGTTTACTGGAGACAATTCAGTGATGAGAACCACAGGATTGCATCAAATACCATGTTGTGTGTCCATAATGTTCTCTTTATTCTGTGACCACAAACAGTATCCTATATAGATAATAAAATTAGCTTGTATGATTAATGTGCTTACTGTATCGCAATTATTTAGTACAGTATTAGTAGTAACCAAAGAAGGAGAAAGGTCTGAGGACATTATGGACACTCAATATCAGCCAGAGGTGTGTGATGCATGTGTCCTCCTGCTGGTCTGTCAATATATATAATCTATATAACTTTGACATAATCCTGACAAATTTTAAGCATCCATACTTCCTCGCCTCCTCTCACCACCTTCCCCTGTAGATCCATTCCGAATTACTTTCTCTTATTTTGTTATCTCTTATTATATGCCTTACTTCCTTTGTCAACATTATTAGTCATTCTGTTCAACTTTCCATTCTCTCCACTTCTCCCATGTATTATGCGGCCATCTCTATAATATCTCCTGCCATTTTCAGCCCTCTTTATATTTCCACCATTTTACACATTTCTTAATGATTGTTATAACACACCTCCACTTTAATTACTCCCAGTTACAGTATTCTTCACCTACATTCAGTTTTGTCCCCTCTACCTCTTATTCAGACTTTTCCACAATTTATTCCATTGGAGACTTTTACATAAAAAGCAACACTGTCATAATCATAAAAATTCATACAAGTTCTTTGTGTTTAACTGATTATGGTACTGTACTTCATCTTTTATAAGTCTATCTAAAGTACCAGTGAAGAGCGATAAGGAAGTCTTCATTATTTTTACCTTCCTTCTCATTCATCTTCACAATCCTCCTCTTTCCCCCTTAATTAAACACCTCTGATAATGTACCTGATGATGGATTGTCTACCCTGGGTGTTAGAATTCATTGGTCTCTCTGTAATGGGGTTAATGCGTGGGAAGGTGAATTAGCACTCAGAACTCCTATACTGTAGACACACTGAGGAGACAGAGACCCATCACTACTGCCATTCTAATGTTTACCGTGCACTCTCCACCGCCACTACTCACTGTGTTATGTAGCGATATTGGAAGGTTTATTTACAAACTTTACATTGACTAGGAATGCTGAAAATACTTATTCTACCACCATTATCGTTGCATTAGATTGTTGGGAGTGGTGTAATACTATTATGTTGTAGGGAGTTATTGCCTGCAGATGCATGCAGTACTTTAATTAAGGGTCCCTTCAGACTGGAATTGATCCCTTTCCTCTCTGCCCTCCTTTTCCTTTGTACTTGCCTTGCACAGTCTTCTTTCTTTATAATCTTTAGGTTGACTAGAGATGCTGAAACATATTGTAGTACTATATAAGTATGACGGCAGTATATTGCTGGGAGTGTTGTAATGGTGTACAATATAGGCACCAAGATGTCAGATGTGACAGGTCTGCGTTTCTCCAGGATCTCTTTAAAACCTTCAACCTTACCCAGACCATCATGTCCACACCATGCCATCAGGAGAGCCGAGAGGAGTACCAGCTGTTAACATATTTTCCCATTTGTTAAAGATTTTATATCTGTGATTCATGAATTAAATGTTAATATTTCGGGATATAATACATGAATTGGTTTCTGATGTTTCTGTTTTACTGACCCTGACTGACCTTATGGAAAGTGAGGGCACTAAGTTGGTGTAATGGAAGCATTCTGATCTGTTCAACTGGCTCGAGTTCAAGGTATCATAGCATGCAAACCTTGTGTGAGGGTTTCATCTTAGAACCTCAGTATGCTACATGGCCTTTATGGATGAGCTCAGTAAATTGAGGAGTTCTTATCTTTGGTACCAATACAGATATGCCATTTGAACATCGAAGACCACCCTAGGAGATTGATTTGACCCATAATTGCACTCTGCTCTCTTGAGTAGTTACACACCTCCGATGTGTGATATGGTAGACTTAGTGCATCAAGGCTGTGCATGCGACTATCTGGTAAATATTTACTACATGCAGTGATTATACAGGGAAGTGTTCCGTATTGTGTCACACATGGTATTTATGTAACAATATTTTGCAAATGTGGCAATATTATTTGCTGATAGGCAAGGATATCCGAGCATAGACAACGGGTACCATTTCATGAGAAATACCTTAATTTTTTAAGTTCTACTAGTTCTGCAGTGGACTAGGTGAAGAAAATGTGTATAATTATACCAACAGATAAGCCCATAACTCACAATCACACGTTTCTGGACGACAGCCCACCCAAAGCCTCCATTGGTTTGAGATGTGTGTAGCTTCGTGATGGGGTGTGTGTGTCCTCGTGATGGTTTGGGTGGGCTGTCGTCCAGCAACCGCCTGCTTCAGATCTCGGGCTTCGACTCAGCTGGGCTAGATACTGGTATCCGAGTATACAGTACAGTAAATGACGGGGATGAACGATTACACACTGAATGGTAAGTAGGAAACGATTGTTGTTGTTGTCAAAAAGTATGTTGTTCAGGGTGTAAGGGTTGTTAAACTCTATTGTATGATTCCTCCAAACTATGCCAGGGAACAGACCACCTCAGTGTTGTTATGAATAGGGGACCTGGCAGGCTGTTTCCTCGTGAAGTTTTAAGAAATTAGTTGCCCTCCAATTCGCTCCACATCAGATAATGTTGATGGCCAAACTGCCTTGTTGACTGATTCTGATTCGTTAGACATTTCCACCAAATTTTCATTTGAGAGAGAAGAAATTGGGGACATGGAGAGTGGGAGAGAGACGATATGAAAGAGGAAGAATTAAGCTAGGATGAAGGGATGTAGAGGATGAGGTGCCTGTGGTTGGGGGAGGGGTGAGTTGGTGTGCCGAAGGAATACAAAAAATGCAAAGGACATTCAAACAGCAATATAGTAGACTTACTGATGGTACTTACAGACTGCTTGATAATTGTACATTAAGTTGGGGAAGGGAGGATGAGAGGTGGTGGGGGAATGTTGGGGGTGGGAGGATGCATGGAGGTAGTATAGGTGGAGTCGCCATGGCTCACTAATCCAGGGGAGTAAAGTGAAGCCGCCGAATTGTCATTTTCGGCGCCTTCAATATGGCGGACACCAAGATATGTTTCAGTAAAAGTGGACTTCTGACCTGACATACAAAGGTATGCGCCATCTTGAAGGCGCCGGAAATGACAGATTGGTGGCTTCACAAATCAGGTCCTACTGGCGCCTCCACCTATACAACCTCCTTGGGAGGATGAGAGGTGGTGGGGGGGAGGGAGGATGAGAGGTGGTGGGGGAATGTTTGGGGGTTGGGGGAGGGAGGAGGTTGGGGAATGTTGGGGTGTAGGGGGTTGGGGGAGTGATAAGAATAACCAAGTTAAACCGACTTAACTGACTCGCCGCAGTCGCCGGCTTCAGTTGAAAACCGGACAGCCAAGTGACAACGCGTCTCTAGATCTCTCTCTCACTGTTGGTTAAAGTGTTTTTTGTTTCTGTGTGATCCATTAAATAGTACCAGCAAGTGTCGAATAGTAAATTGTAAGTACGAAAACATTTGAATGTAATTTTTTTTTTCTATTTTTACTTTATTTAATTTAGTATTAGTTTATATTTAGCAACATATCTCTTCTCTACAAACTTGAGTTGAAGTCCTTTTTTCAAATCCATGCTTTATGAATTGCTTTGATTTGAGTGTTCATAAATTCTGAATGGGAATTTAAGAAGTTTGAGGTTCATAGTATTCAAGTAAATGGAGACGAAGAGTTCAGCTTGGAAATGGTGCATATAGGCTACTGTGACCTTGTTCCTTTGTAAAATGTGTTCATGTTTGTGTAATTGTGCACTTGACTATAAAGTTGTAAAATTCACTCGTATAATATACTGGAAGATAGAGAGAGAGCGAGAGCGCAATAGTTAGAATAATGTTAGATATACAATGGTGTTATGTGGAAGGTAAGATTCCTCGGAGGAATGTGTTACTCGTATTTATCATACACTCGTATAGTTGTGAAACCTTGGATAGACATGAGAAAGAGTAAGAACAGTAGATAGATATATTAAGAAGTGTACATCCTCCTCCACTTCCACATTCCAGGGTATTGCCTGTAGTGATGTGGGCAATACTTATAGGGGTTTGGGCGCCCCTTCGGCACTAGCCACTCCCTTTCAGTTCAACTGCCCCGCTTTTCTTCCTATTTTCTTCCTGCTTGCTGTTTCACCTATATCACCTTCTTGCGCTCTGTGACCTCGCTGTTGCGGCACCTAATATCAATCGATCAATCAATCCTACAAGGTGTAGGCCTAGACCGCCTATTTACTACTGTCCGAAACTCATGCTGATAGGAATGAGGGAAAGAGTGATGGTGGGGTGGGGATGGTTTAGGAGAGGTGCAGTTTGTACAGAACAACAGATAGGAAAGGTAGGCCGGAGACTAATAAATTTTCCTTTATGAAAAGAACACCACAGCAATTAAGCTATATCTAAGCAATTTACTGTAGACTCTGTGTTATTCAACGTAGGGGACAGCAATCTAATGTTCGTAAATTCACATTAACACTGTTTTTAAAATGTACTGGTTTGATCAGCACCAGTGTCGATGTACTCATTGTACTGTCCACGGTTGAGTTAGTTGCATCTAGGGTAATTTCACAAGCATATCAAGGAAACTTGTGAGAGCCCAGGTACTGGTTACACGGTAGACGGTACATACCAGGTATAATAGTAACCGTTGTATTGTTCAGGTAGGTGGCTGTGAGTAGGTGTATTAGTGTCTAGCTAGTTTTGCGGTCCTTGATACTTACCTTTGTGATATATTGATTAGAAAGTCGTTTCCAAAGTTTTTGTTTATTATTATGGTAGTAAAGGTATGCAGTTGAAAGTGATAATAGGCAAACCTCGATTATCATTTTCCAGGAGCATATAGTTCGTGGTCGGTTAAAAACAATACTGGGGAAGTGGAAGAATATTTATAGCCTAATCAGCAGAGCAGTAAGACTTATAACAAGTCTTGGGAGCTTTTGAATTAAAGTGGTTTTCTTGGCAAAATGATCCATCGACTTCTAAAAATCAACACAAATTGGCATGTTAGCATTTTTTTTTTTTTTTTTAATTTATGGTTTGTCCTTTTTTGGAGGGCAAATGTCCTATTTTTATTACAAGTCTGGTCCTATATCTCATTGAAGCATCTGACAACCCTGCCGGCTGGTCTACTCACCCAAATTAAGTCTAAATATACTCGCCTATACAGTAGGCTATGCTCATCGGTGCTGCCGACGACATATCCAGCTAAATTGATAAACACATGATAGTCTAGGCCTAATTATTTCAACCGGCAAGCATTTATTGACACTAAATAAGACCCTGTAACAAGTGACTCTTGTTCAATCTGTTTATGTCCACCTGCCTAGTAATGTGAACACCGAGATCTGTGAAAGTTCTTTGTAATGATATATTTATATCGTTAAAACCTGACCTGTGTAGGATAGGGCCACAGCTCTGGTAATAAGAAATGGCATTATGCTCAGTATTTGTAATAACACATGTATAACTGTGACAACATTACGTTAAATGTCTTTATTGTAACTGGAATAAACAGTCTGGACTTAACAAACTTCGCCATGTAACTGTACAGTCGCGGTCAAAAATAATCACCCATACAGGGGTAACTCGCGTAAGAGTTTGACAGCTTCCCTCTGTTCCTTAGCTGATAAACTTTCCAATAAATAGGGTAACTACCATCTTTTAATTTAATACAAGTAGATACGCAATACTTAAAACAATAATATCATATGTGAACGTGAAAACATTAGACAGCAAATTGTTATTGTTGACCGCGACAGTGTAGAGTCCGAAAATTGACAACATGGGCAATGCTGAAAACCTTGAAAAACTTACTTTCTGCGAGCTAGTGAAACAGTTGATTAAAGTGTTCACGGAAGTTAAGGGCATGTGGATAAGACAATAAAATGGTGGTCAAAAAGTGTAAGTGATTTTTTAGGGACAATGGAGACCTAGAAGATGGCACGATATGGTGATTCACCGTGATCATGTAAGAGGGGAATGAGAATGGATGAATTAAAATTTTTTGTTCACGATAGGAAAGAGTGAAAGAAATTTATTAGGATGCGTTAGCTCTTACAACCCGGTTTTGACAGACCATGGAATACGGTACCGGTACTTATTGTTTTATATATAATTCCTCTGTCATCTCGCAAGACTGTAAAGGGATTAGAGTCGTGAATGAAAGAACTTGGGGGGGGGGGGGGGAAGGCTTGAAGGAAAGAGTGGATGCGTATTTGACCTGTTTCATTGGGTATAGTCTCTTCCTTCTGTATTCGGCTTCCTTTTTATACTGGCGCTGGAGCCCCACACCCCTCTATCATAGGGAAATGAATGGGGTATCGATATATATAGTTTTGTTGTATTGTTTTTGTACCAAGAGTCGGTTGGTTGGACGAGAAGGTTAGCAAGGTTAATAGCAATTCAATTATATTTTTTTCCAGACACTATTAGTACTGACAAGGTTGACTAAGAATGAAACCCTGCATCCAAGGCCTGGAAGACCGTAGGACAAGGGAGAAATTGAGAGGTGGGAGCAAGCACGAAGAAAAGAAAGGAAATATCGAGGGACAAATGAAGATTGTAGTGTCTGGGGCCGAAGGGGTGCCAAAATCCATAACTGAGGAGGTTGAAGGAAGAACATGGCCCTGATACTAAAATGTTTAGTGACAAAACTCTCTACCAACATCGGATCGGATCACTCCCGCAACAAGACTTCTACCCCTAACGCGGACTTGTTATAGGTTAGTTGCTTATTTGTCAGTTATTGTAGTTCACGAGTATTTTAAAACTTAATTTCAATACCTACTAATGGCTCGTAAAAAGTTCATAAGTGCTTTAAGACTTAAATTCAAATACCCATACTGACAACTCGTTAACTGTTAAGCAAATTATTGTAGTTCAATACATATAATGTTAATGATTAACGAAAGGTTAGCCTAGTTGCTTATTAGTTGTTGAAGTTTCTCAAGCTGCCTGGCCGAGCAGCCCCGAGCCTCTTGAGGAAGGCCATGGCCTGAACTGGGCAATGGGCATTCCCACAGTGCCCTCAGAGAGTGTATTCTGTGTTGTTGGAGTGTGTGGTTGTGTGCATGGCAGTCTTTCATGATGTATTTAATAGAATGGGGTGATGTGTCAGAAAGGCTGGCCAGGTGGACTCACTCCTCACGGGAAGGAAGAATTCAGATGGGAGGATGTCAAGAGATCGTGCAAGCAGCCGAGTGTTTTGATGGATTGGTGAGTGAGTTGAGTATGGATATGTTTCTGGAGACTGGTTTGGGGTGGGCAGGGTGTAAGAGATGATAGTATTTGTGTATGGTATCGTGTACTGGGTGTTGTTTTGATGTTCCTTGGCATGTGTGGGTGTTCTGCTATGTAGTGTAGTGGGTGGTGTGGGTTTGTGGAGGCTGGAGCAAGTGTTTGTGTGCCTCATTTCAATGTGGTCTCGATCTTGAGGACTTTGTATTCATGGAGCAGGTGGTCTATAGGTGTGGTAGCTGTGCAGCCTGTGATTATCTTTAGGGCTCATTTTGTATGGTCTGAAGAGTGTTGAGACGAGTCTAAGTGAGGTTTGAAGCCCAAGCAGATCTTGCATATTCCATCACTGATAGGATGTATTGTTTGTACACTGGTTGTGGTTTCTTTATGTCCGAATGTTGTGCTGGCAAGTGATCTGAGGGCATTAAGTCTTTGCATGCATTTGTTTTTTATGATTGCGATGTTTGAATGACAGATGTGTTGTATGTTATGCCAAGTATTTTGTGTGTGTGGTAGGCTATAGGTGTGTTGTTTATGGTGAGGTGTGGTGTGTAACGGTGTTCAGCATTCCAGTTGGTGAGAAGGGTGACAGTCGACTTGGTGGATGCTATTTTCAGGCTTTGTGGTGAACCAGGTTAAATGTGTTGAGGTTGGGTTGGAGGATGTGAGTGGCTGTGTCTGCACATGTGAGTGTTATGTCATCTGCGTAGGAAGCTACGTGTATTTGTGGTGTTGGTAGGTCATGCATGTATAAATTGAAAAGAGTGGGTCAGAGTACAGATCCTTGGAGGACACCGTTGGTGAAACTTCTAATGTTAGATGACTGACCAGCAAATGTAACTCTTCCTCCCACGAAATTGGCTAGCCATCTTTTTGTGTTATGCATATTTGTGTTGTACCGTATATTTTGTTTGAGGTTGTGGCGGGAGATGGCATCGAATGCTTTGCTGATGTCCAATGTGAAGAGGAGTGTTCTGAGTTGATGCCATTATAGATTATTTGTGCGAGATCAAAGAGATGAGTGTCTGTTGAGTGTAGTGGTCTGAAACCATGTTGTGAGGGTGCAAGGGGAATGTGGTGTGATTTGACTAATGATGAGGCACTAGGTAACTTTGGAGGGGGTGCAAAGGGTGAGATCAGGGTAGTGTGGGATCTTTGTTGGGTTTGGGAATAGTGATGATATTCCATGCTTCCAGATGTTGGGTATTGTGCTGTGAGTGGCTGTAGTTTGCTATGTAGTAAGTGCTTGTATGCCTTGTGATCCAAGGTGTTTAAGGTGTATATTACTGATGTTGTCAGGGCCACATGCAGATGAGTGCTTGAGGTTGTGGTTGATGTGATTCGTCTGACTGTTTGTGATTGGTGCATTGTCTGAGGCAGTGGGGAAATGTCTCTTGTATCTTGTAACTCTTCAGTTTAGGGTGAAGGTGGCCGACATGAGAGAAATGTTGGATGAGGGTGGTTGCTTGTTTTTTGAGGGTATGTGTCTGTTTAGAGTTTTGTAGAGTTTGCTGGTGTTTTTGTCACTGTAGAAGATTTTGTGATCAAGTGTGTTGACAAACCTTTGCCAAGTTAGTGTTTTCTGTTTTGTAATTTTGTTGCTTATTTGTGTATTTGGTGTACAATTTGTTGTGAGAGTTAGGGATGTGTGTTTAAGTTTGTCTCGTCTGATGAGGCCTTGAATTTCTTTTGTAAAGTTGGGGTTGTGTTTTCTTCTGTTGCCTCTAGGATAGAGGTAACTGTATATAGTGCTGCAGACCCCACATTAGTGGCAGATACTCAAAAGTTAATATATTTAGCCCTAGAGATCCGGGATGCAGAGAAGGAAGAAGCATCGACCCACTGAAGGACTACCAGAATGTTGAGCATTCCCGTGGAGAATGGCCATGTGTAAAAAGTCTGGGCTGACTGATGCCATTCATGGTCTCATGTTGTTGAAGTAATCATTCGTGTCCTCACTCAGTACAGGATTCTTACAATGAGACTAACGCACACTTGTTGCTTCATGTGATAAATGAGGATAAATGAAAACAAATAGTACATTGGTCTTAATGTAAAAAATCAGAGTTGTTTGTGCTAGTTTGATTTTATTTAACATATGCAGACCTTGTGGTGGATCTGAGCCAGAGCAATATCATCGGACAAACAAGGAACGTGAAGTTGGTGTTAAAGCTTGCCCGTCCTGGTCCAGCACAAAATCCCAAGCTTGAATGTGTAGGTACTGACATTTTTATTAATTCTTAAATTAGCAGAACTGTTCATAGACATATGTAGAGAATTAAACTGATAAGTGTTCACAAAAAGTGTAGGGACCATGAATGAGTGGCAAACCACCAGTCTGGTGGGTGAATAGAGTGGAGGAGCAGCCACACGAGAAAAAAAATGGAAAGGGAGGGTTTGACCAAGTAAGGAATGGATGCTTTAACTGGAAGAACTGGTGACACTTCTGTCGTGGCCACCCCCCTGGAGCAGTTCTCAGAGGGAGGAGACTGCTATAGATAGATAGGGTTCCTAGAAGGAATTAGGTGAAGCAATAAAACATGGGGTTAAGGGATGTTTAAAACTTTACACTCAATTTGTACTTGGCACCCGGAAAAGGACGAAGTTCATTGTCATGTGGTATCAAGTGATGTTTGTAGCCTACTTTCCAAAGCTCTTGTTATTGATCTCAAAAGTCAGGGATTGGTAGCTCCAAAGTAAGTGAGGAAGCAGTTCTTCTGAGTAATTTTAAATTAATAATTCCATTGTTTATTCCACAAATGACATAAAAGAAATTAATAGCCCTCCACCCATAACTGATGAACTAAATAAAGATCAAAGAACTTACTATCTTTATTCCACAGGTGAGCCTTTCCTGGGTCCACAAGACGAAGACCTCGCCAATACACAATCAGATTATGAAGATTTGAAGTACAGTACAAGAAGAAATGGATTGAAGTGAATCATGTTGACTCTCCATCGACTCCAGAATGTTCAGTTATGTATTTCCATGTACTAATGGGCAAGGATAGCTTGGGAAAACGTGTAGGATAAATCAATGTGTAGGTTTTATAAGGACAATAATCATACAGCAGGATTTTGTAGGCTTAAATTAGCATTATACAGTAGATTTAAATGGGGGGGTTGAAAGAGCAGTGAAAACGAGTAAAGAATAGAAGAGGGACAAATTGATTGAAACAGTCTTCGAGATATAAAAGTCGAGGAAAATGAATGGGAAAGCACTGTATAAAAGTATAGCAATTGAAATGGTAGTTAGATCATATTTCATTGAAACTAGTCAAGCCTAATGTATAGGGATGTAATGTAGGCAAAGTCAGAATCAGTGACTTGGGAGAAAATAAGATACCAAATTTTGCTATGAATTCCTAAGTGCCCGAACCGGTATTCATACAATAAGAAAAATGTTGATTGCTTTCAAGGCTATTATTGGCAGTACTGTTCATAAAGATTGAAATTTGCATTGACCAGAATCTTTTACAATCTATATTTTGTAGTTTGTAACAGTGATTCCCTTAAGCCAATCTAGTCATATTTAGTGTAAATCTCTTTCCATAGTTCGTTTGCCAAGGTATTTAAGGATTTGTGCCCCCATTCGGAATAATCTTTCCATATTTGTTTAAAATGTCTGTTAAAGTTCTTAAGTCTTTATCTGTTTTCTCATTTTTTTTTTTTTATTGTACTGGCAATAGTAGTCTCAAATTATGGAAAAGGAAATAGTTCAGTCTTGTAAGCATAATCTTTGGAAGAGTTTATAAAGACAACTTTTGTCATTAGACAGGGAAGTTCAAGTTTCTTATTTAAAATTTGGAAAAATGTCTTTGGATATTATACAAGTACAGTAACTAGTCACTTCAGTAGGCCTATAAGAGTTATAGGACTGTATGGAGAATTGGTATGACTTTAATTCCCATTAAGACATTCTTATGTTGAATTAAGTCTGTTATCCAAATATGTTGATGTTCTGATCTGACTAATCACAGACTTTATTAATAATGATTTCTAGCTCTGCTTATTGCTATGTACAGTACTATTGGTTTGGATAACTTAGGTGTGGTGGTGTACAGTTAGACGAAAGTTAGGTAGTGACTCTGAATTTCAAAGTGTTATTTGAAATTAGTTTAACTGTACACCAACAACTAAGGTTTCCAAACCAATAGTATAGAGCAAAAAGCAGGGCACAAATTTAAAACCCAATGGTCAGTGTGGAGACTATCTTGAACAGATAGAATATTCTGTTAGTGTCCCTTATACACTTAAATATCTTGTATTTATAAAGACAATAATAAAATGACAGAGGAAAACGGTGTCTATTAAAGATCCTACCTTTAACAGTTGGCATAATTCCCTTCCCACCCTTCAGTTGGGTAAGTAAAGAATTATTATTAATTTGCTGCTTCTCTCTTCTGCTTCTCCTCCTCCTTCTGCTTGCTTGCTTGCTTCTTCAATGAAAGGTAGATTCTGAGGGGTTGAGACAGATATAGTGCATTACAAAAGTGTGGAGAGAGGATGAGAAAAGAAGGTATGGGGGGGAAGGAGATGTAAAATAGAGAGGCAGTAGATTTGAAACTAAAGAGGGAGATAGGGAAGGGAAAGATTAATAGAATGAAGGAGGAGGAAGGAGATGGTAGAATTTGAATTTCCGCTACAAAATTCACCTACTCTATCTTAGTACCATATTCTTCCTCAACAATGATAGAGAATTAAATAAAGAAATAAATTATGAGAGAGAATAACTGGGATAGCAGAAACATTGTTATGATTAGAAAGTTATTATCTAAGAGATAAGAAAAGTACAGGTAGGAAGGGAAGGAAGGTAGTGATAGAGGAGTGAGGTCCAGGTCAGATGAGCGACGTTGTCACTTAGCTACCAAGAGGGTGGATATGGGAATTATGGCTGCGACTGTACAGAAAATAAGAGTGGATAAAACTGTTAACAGAATTCCATATGGCCAGGATTGAGTCGAAGGTCACTGTTTTTCTAGGTGATGTTAAACTATCCTGGCAGTGCAGACACCCCATAGGGGGGTAGTCTGTGGTGAAATGGCCTATATTTTAAGGTTTTGTCACCCCTTTGGCCCCAGCCACTCACTTTAAGTTCTTCAACAGTCCCTTTTCTTTCCAGCTTGCTGTCTCACCTCTATTACCTTCTTCTGGCACTATATGACCTCGCTATTGCGGCACCTAATATCAATCAATCACAAGAAAATACCCCATATGTTGTTACAAACTCTTACCATGTATAGATGATGCCAGACCATATTCAAAGATGGTGGGAATGCCTGTACAGCTGCTCTTTCCTGATAGTAACAAATGTAAGGTGCCTACTAGTGGGGCAGAAGAGAAGCAACCAACATCATGAAGCTCCACTGAATGCTGTCACCTGCAAGGGTAATAGGTTTGTCAGCATAATCCCAAGGTATAAGAGAAAAATGTGTATTGTATACAACAAAATGGCTATGTCAAAGTAGTTTATCAATATAGGAAAGTCCTCAAAATTACCAAGAGGGTCCTTTGTTCTATGAGGAAGTTTTTAAAGATAGAAATTTGTCCCCAGTTTTGTTTAATAAGAAAATCATATACTATGCAAAATATATTGTATAGTATTGTGTATTGTATATAGCATTGGGGGAGGTGGTGGCAGAGTGGATAAAGAGATGGACTGCAAATGTCGAGGACCTGGGTTCGAATCCACGAGAAAACGTCTGGGATTTTTCTGAGGTGAACTGGGTCCAGCTGTTCGTCAATTATCCTGGCTATGCCGACACGTCAAGTAAATACCCCCTACATCGTCGTCAACTCACAACATAGAAGATGCCCGACCATATTCCAAGATGCTGTAAGTGACGGTGTAGCTGCTCTCCCCTGATAGTGACGTGTATAAATAAGGTGTCGTCATCTAGTGGGACAGAAGAGAAGCGACGGTACCAACATCACCACGAAGCTCCCACTGTCTCATCTGGTTCGACACCCAATAATCTCGGGGCCTCGCAAGAGTCACAGGCTACTGATAGCCTACAGCCCCGAGGTTGAGGTATAGAGAGAGACCTTTGAGAATAAAATTATATATTGTAAATGATGTAGGATATACTTTCAACATAAATGATGTGGAGATATCAAATACAAATAAACCTAGGGGTTTGGTCAACCACTGAATTCACTAGTAATGGGTTTTTAGCTCCCATATTGTAGCATGTTTTACCATAAAGCCGAGGGCCTTATCTCACGCAGCAGCTCTCTCTTGCAGGCCTCACTCCCGCACTCGCAGTCACTATATAACAACACATTTGACGGCTAATAGCTTGTAAACCACTCGCACTATATAAATAAATAATACAGGATATTGAAGTACAAACCTTTAGCTGTTTCCGGATGTACTTGTGAATTTTAAAGTGACATCTGTAGGATGGGTAGCCAGCACTAATCAGACTGAATGTACAGCAGAAAGAGACTGCAAGGCCAGAACACCTTAGTCACAAAGGAGGAGGGACACCTGTAGAAGTGGAAGGGAGTGGCTGGAAGGGGTGCTGTAACACAAATACTGGCCACATCACTGCACACTATACCTCCCTTTTGGGATCTATCTATTGAAGGATTATTTCAGTAAAAAACTACCAATCAACCAAGATTGATTAATGACAAATTCCCCTTAGGATTGGAAAACTGTAGGACAAGGGATGAAATGATAGAGGTGTGCAATCAGCTAGATATGTTGAACCGTGACCTGAACACTGACACAGCAGAGAAACACCCACCTCCATTGAGAAGCCATGGGTAATTCTAGTGTGGCCAAATCACAGGCAGGCCAAGGCAGTCTCCCCCAATCTATTACAATGAGAAGGGGACTGACCGCCAGGTGTCACAATAGTTTAAACAGAAGACAACTTGACCAGCCACTGTTGGGCAGACAAACAAAATGAACAATCATCAGTAAGAACAAGATTGGGTGTGATATGGCCAGAGAGGTGGCTGAATGTGCCAGGAACTCCAACATGACTCAGGACCCAATGAGAACAATTCCAATCTGGAACAACCATTCTTGCATCTTCAAAACCAATGGGTGGACTGACTAGGAAGGACTGAATAATTTGAAAGGCAACAATACGATGTGGAAGAAAAGGGGCAAACAAATACCTGTCATGAGCCTATAACTGTTCTGGGCAGGGTTAGGCTGGGCTGGGCTGTGCTGTGGTCAGGTTAGGGCAGGACATGGCTGAGCTAGGCAGGGCTGAGTTTGGTTGGGCAGGGCTGGGCTGGGCATGGCACTCTGAAATAATCACAATTGGTATATCTCAACCATCAGCAAGTAATGGAAGGCTGATATATGCTGGTATGGCAAAGACCTCTAATGAATCATTGGGTGTAAAATATTATGTCAGACTTCATGCCAGATCATGGTGTGAAATTGTGAAGTGTTTACTGTACATCATTATGATATCAGTTAATGTACTAATATTTGCAACATATACAGTATACTCCAGCTTTTTTTTATCTACTGTAACTATAGCTATAATGCCTCACTCCCTTCAGGAGATGGCCACAGCAGAAGTCTTCAGTTCTTACCAAATCACTGTTCCAGCATTCCCTCCTCACTTGGTAAAGCCCTCCTCTAAATGTTATGGGTTTCAATCCAAAGGTGCAGCTAAACACTTGTATTTAAAATAATGTCATTCCAATTTGTGTGCTTTTATGGCTTCTAGTAACCATTTTACTGCTATATATTACACTAAAGCATATCTAGGAAATTAATATAAATACAGAAGAACAATATCATGACAAGTTTAGGCACTGTATATCATGGGAGAGAATTGAGAAACTATGGCACTTTAGATCAACACCCAGGATAGCCCAACTTCCATACTATACTAGATGGCAATCGATTACCCACAACACTCGAGGTACGGACACCAGAAATTTAGCTAGCCACTAAATACCATCTTACTGTGTATTTATGGTGAACACGTACTCCTTCCCTCATTTAAATTATTGACCGGTAAATTTAATTAACTTTACACACCTAGATACTTATTTCCAACTTATAAACATTAGACTGCATTCCAAAGGTTTATCTTCTTAGGTCATATTACTTAGAAGATTGGTGTGTTTTCACAGGTAACAAATATGAAGTACAGTATAATATGTGGTAATGGATGTGCATCTAAGGCCATATTACTGTACTGTATTTTTCCAACATAATAAAAAGGCACACTATATGTACAGTCGGCAAATAAAGTTTCGTTACCACCCCTACGTTAATTTTAACCTGGATAAGCGCGGCAGGGTTTGTACTCCGCCGTCTGAGCAGCTGTGCCTCGCGGGCCGCGACAATGACAACTTAACACAAGGCATTCCCTTTCTTTATATATCAAAGGTTTAACTGATTTTAAATTAAATTTTGAGTGTTCAAGAACTATTACTATTTAACTATTCATCATTAAACATAAAGAAATACGTTTGAGTATTTTAGAACAAGAATAACCTTGAAATACCCAGAAAAAGAAGCACTGGGTAAAAGTATGTCATTCCTACTTGTCTGCCCATTAGACACTGAGGGGTCCGGGAGGGTGACGGAGGTATATATGACACTCACGCCCATGGAGGTAGTATAGGTGGAGGCGCCAGTAGGACCTGATTTGTGAAGCCACCAATCTGTCATTTCCGGCGCCTTCAAGATGGCGCATACCTTTGTATGTCAGGTCAGAAGTCCACTTTTATTGAAACATATTGAAGGCGCCGAAAATGACAGTTCGGCGGCTTCACTTTACTCCCCTGGATTAGTGAGCCATGGCGACTCCACCTATACTACCTCCATGCTCGCGCCACACCTGACTCACCAGTCAGGCCTACCAACATTACATCACACTGTTAAAAGAATGGTAACGAAACTTTTTTTGCCGACTGTACATTACACATATAAGTACTTACACATTGCTATGTCAAATGTCCTTCTGCTTTGTTTCCCAGTAGTTCATTTTTCGTAATTTGGTCATCAGAAACTCTTGTGTTATTGCAGCTCCATACTTCTTTTCACTCTCCTCATCTACCTGAAATATTACAATTAATTAGTAAAGATGGCACTCAATAATATGGTAAAATATCTAACACTCGTCATTAACACAGACCCTGAGGATTCCTTTTTATGTAAGGTAATGAATACCAGAACTCTAAAAAAACATTTAGTGGTCTTCAGTTTGTTTAAAATAAATGGCATAAACCTGGGAATATATTTGGTGATCTTCAATTATCAGAAAATCTATTATATTTTAATGAATCCTGGCAAAACTTGGCTAAGGGCTCAGCTTTCCCCATTATCAACACTCATGGATTGTTAATTAGGATATTGTACGGGTACGGTACTTGTCCATAATCAGAACCATCAATTCTTTTCCGTCAAATACATTTCTTAGTACATGTACGTTATTTCCTCAAAGGTTATTTCCGTCGTAAATGCATAGCTTCTGTAACACAACTACCCTTAATTGATTCAATTTTACTTTATCCGAGGGGGTATACAGCGGCAATATCTGGTCAAACGTGATATTTCTATCTCACTGGCTGTGTATGAAAGAACGCGGACGACCAATCAGTGTGCTTGATTAATGCGCCTCAATTTCAAATTCATTACAATGGCTTTTCTTTGTACCGATGTCCGTCTGTCCCTGAACGTATTCATCAGCGCTGTTTTGAGAATAACAAAGTCAGTTTAGACTTTTTACGTGGCCACGGAGTGTTACCGATGTCAGTGAACTGCCCCACATGTAATAAAGCCTGTATTTGCTCTATCCACCCATTCAAAACAATGCCACTCTTGAATAAAAAGGTACGTATAATACCAATTCAAGATAGCCACCGAGTGTTACATCCAGGACCCGGTAGATTGCTAAGGTTAGATCCCGGTAGTTTACTGCGGTCCTGATTAGGTCAGGTCTATCTAATTCTATTTAATTGGTTATAGTGTTTTTCAGGCGAATCTGTAGTTCAAATCTGGCGAAAATTAGTGTTTTTGGAGATTGAGTGTGGTGGATGGGGGGTTATTTTGGTATTTATAGAAAGAATTACCGTTTTGTAGCAATGTTGCCAGATCCCAGTATTTTGCCCCAGTTATTTCCCGTACTTTACCATGGTTATTTCTCAGTAGTTTGCCCAGGTTAGGTCCCGGTAGTCTGATGCGCTCTAGGTTAGGTTAGGTAAGGTCAGGCTAATTTCAAAATGCCCCATTTGAATGTGCCCAATCTTGGAAATGGGGCATTTGTAGAGGAAAATAGTCTTAGAATGGTCTAAATAAGTGGATAATGAAGGTAGAAAAACCGTACGCAATAACAGTAATTCTTTCAATATTTAACAAAAAAAATTAGACAAATATTGGGAGGCTTAACGTAACTGATTTGTTGTAGCAAAGTGATTACCTTAGTTAACATTTCTGAGAGGGTGAAGTGCTTACCATGGAGTCCCTCGTTGGTTGTCTCTTGGGGCCATATGCAAGAACATTTGTGGTGCATACGATGGCTCATGTTGGTTGTTTCTTGCTTCACAGGGCCGTATGCAAGAACATTCATGGTATATACAATGGCGTAGTACCGGTACGACGGGTCCATACAAAAACAGAGCCATCGTACCGGCACCACACCATCGTATACACCACGAATGTTCTTGAATATGGCCGCCTACCACCAACACGTGTTTACATTCCTGACAGCTAATCCAATATGGCCGACCCGTCGGACGGTCGGAGTCAGCAAGGGAGTCAGTGCAGAATAGCTCTGTGGTCAGTGCCCGTCATCGTTGTTGATTTGAGCAACACCCGAGCTTTGACTTTTGCCTTTTCAACGGAGCTTCATTCTCGTTTCAAGTTCTTTATATTATCCCCTTAAAATATGTTTTCCCTCGAGCTATGTATTTTTATAGCAACAGGAGCATCTGGGGGAGGTGATAAATGCAAAGAATGCAGCACAAAATAGCACATCCAGCCATTACCGTTTTTAGCGACTTGTACAGTCGGCAAAAAAAGTTTCGTTACCATCCTTTTAACAGTGTGATGTAATGTTGGTAGGCCTGACTGGTGAGTCAGGTGTGGCGCGAGCATGGAGATAGTATAGGTGGAGTCGCCATGGCTCACTAATCCAGGGGAGTAAAGTGAAGCCGCCGAACTGTCATTTTTGGCGCCTTCAATATGGCCGACACCAAGATATGTTTCAGTAAAAGTGGACTTCTGACCTGACATACAAAGGTATGCGCCATCTTGAAGGCGCCGGAAATGACAGATTGGTGGCTTCACAAATCAGGTCCTACTGGCGCCTCCACCTATACTACCTCCATGGGCGCGAGTGTCATATAATTATATACCTCCGTCACCCTCCCGGACCCCTCAGTGTCTAATGGGCAGGCAAGTAGGAATGACGTACTTTTACCCAGTGCTTCTTTTTCTGGGTATTTCAAGGTTATTCTTGTTCTAAAATACTCAAACCTATTTCTTTATGTTTAATGATGAATAGTTAAATAGTAATAGTTCCTGAACACTCAAAATTTAATTTAAAATCAGTTAAACTTTTGATATAAAAAGAAAGGGAATGCCTTGTGTTAAGTTGTCATTGCCGCGGCCCGCGAGGCACTGCTGCTCAGATGGCGGAGTACCAACCCTGCCGCGCTTATTGATGCTAAAATTAACGTAGGGGTGGTAACGAAACTTTTTTTGCCGACTGTACGTGTCAGCTATTTTTGTGAATAATTAGAGGCTCCTATTCCCATTTGTGCCATATATGTACAACCACGAGCCAAAATAAGTATCCATGTCTGCTTTAAATAGCCTGAAGATGGAGTATTTAATGAGCTCCAGCAAGTACGAGACAAACAGGATACACATTGTAACTGGTTCACTGGTATCTCATATTATTCGAAACTTCATCAAGCCCTGGATATTCATTATGGCTCGTGACTGTATGATATCACTCACCTGTTCACACTATAAATTAACAAATACTGTACACACTGCTTTAATGGAATCCGGATCCTGCAGAGAAAGGAGCAAGGGTTATTAAAAAAAAATTTCATCTCTTTCATGTAATTATTCATGTACAGTACTACAAAATATAACTACACAGATCTACACAAGAAACCTTTCCCAGAAGAATATATAAAAAATACAAAGTTGTATGTACAGCAGAGTACAATGCCCCACATCTTGTCGCACGTAATCTGTATTCTACTATACCAAGCAAAAAAAAACAACCATACAGTACCTCTTAGGAAAGTAAAATTAGCATATCAATTGTGTGTGAAACTATGTGGAATAAAGTGTATGTGATTTTGAAAGCACAGAATATGCAACTCAAATGAATATGACAGTAACTAAAAGAAGTCAAGTTTACGTGCAAATAAGCAGAAAAACTATTGAAGCATCATAAATATCAATTAGCTAGGCTCTTCCTCACATGGCATCCCCAGCACCTGTAACAACAAAGGTATGAATGAAGGCGAATGGGCAATAGTGTACTGTTATAGGTAATGTCCAGAGGAATTGGCACTATTAATACACCAGTGACGGAGCTGCGATTTGAACCATTAATGACAAGCTGAGCCTTTTGTCCATTGATTTTTTTTTGTCATAAGACAACTCCAGGTAAACATGCAGACCACCAAGGAGTCCTTTTTTTCTGAGTAAAGCATTAATCAAAGATACCCAAGACTACAGAATACTGTACTATTCTGACTGTGACTATGGGCCCTCTGTAAGAACACTGATGTTGTTGACAATGACCTGGTACCAGTATGATGACTGCATACAGTCATACTAAAGAGCCATCGTACTGGTAACGAGCCATCGTCAACACCACCGATATTTTTGCAATCGGCCCTATATCCAAGAATAATAGTGACGGCAAATCTGGTAAACTGCTCAGCTCTGCCATGGCTTCATATCAATGCCAGTCAGGGGTGACACGTCCTCCAGATCTTGCCAAGAATAAAGCCTAGGGCCGTATGCAAGGGTATCCGTGGTGTTAACAATGGCAGGGTACCAGTACGATGGTTCAGTCTAGGGAGTTATCATACCAGTACCATGCCACTATCAACACCATGGATATTCTTGTATATGGCTCCTAGTTTCACACAACAAATATTTATGTACCATACACTATACAAAGAGATGGGATAATGTCTCGAGTAAAAGGATATCGTATAAATCAATTTCACAAGCGAATATAAAGAAACTAACACAAAAACTTGGCAAACAACATAATTTGTTATATAAAAATATGACTTATCACCAACAAAACATCAGTACAGACAGAGTGTCCCATAAGGTTGGACCCATAGGAAAAAAAAACAATTAAGTATTTTCATGCCATAAGTGATTCCATAAGTTTGAACCTATGAGAATAAAAAGAATTAAATATATAATTCTTTCCTGCCATAAGTGATTCCATAGGTTTGAAACCATAGGAAATATATATAATTAAGTATATCAATATTTTCCTGCCACAAGTGATTCCATAGGTTTGGTTAGACCCATAGGAAATAAAAATTATGTATATAAAAATTTTCCTACCACTAGTGAGTTGCTTTCAATCATCCAATATGGGGGTTATATTTACAGTAGTATCAAGTCAAGCCTTCACACTTATGGGACACCATTCACAATTATTTATGGCAATAGTTTAACAATATTTAAAACATGTCCATTACCTCCTGAACATTGTAAGTATTTCACCACCTTACAGTACAATATATCAGAATACTATCTTGGATAAAAACTTTAAAAACTTCAAAATACATAACAATACTGTATATAAAACTTGTAACCATTATAAAAATATAAAAAAACACACGCTTGGGGAAGAACATAATTTTGATCATTTATAATAGTGTGTATGTGTATTACTGTAAATTAATTTTTTTAATACTAACAAAAACAGAGTATCACAACAACTGGTAATAGAATATAATTTACTGAGTATGAATGAACATGAGGACCTTTTCTTTCTTAACCATAATTTGAGTTTTAGAATCATGAGGTGGCATTGTTAAACTTATTCTTCGAGGAAAAGGCTTTTTCATCACTCCATTCGTGTTGCAAAATTATACGAATTGAGCAACGAAGTGCCTTTTCTTCAAAAGGAGTAGTTTAATAATATCACCCATAGACTTTGTGAGTTGACTGTTAGGGTTCAAGGATGGCCACTAAGTCAATTATGAGTGAAACACCTTCTCTATGAACTGTGTGAACCTTACGGGAATTATATTTTGTTTGGAGTAAATTAGAGGGATACCAATTCCTCCAAACTATGCACGAGAACAAATCACTTCAATACATGAGTATCTGCGGAATTTTGTTTTGTTGCACAGTATGTAGGAATCGGTAAAACTTCAACTCTCCTACTACATATATATAACTAAAGACAAAACCACCTTCCCTTCACATTAATTACTGTACTGCTTCTCACAAAATATTAACTTTCATACACATAAATTCAAAGGTGTATAGAAGTCATTTAATACTGTACACATTGTCTTTCCTTCTCTGTTAATCCTAAAAAAAACAGATATTTCAGTTGTGGACTTTCTTTTATGGCCAGAAAGAAAGAAACTGACTATACATTACAGTGATTACACACTCTTTAAAGTAATCCCTCATTTTCCACCAATGTTATGGGCGTGTATTATTCCATTAGCTATGAATTCGTGTACGGTAAACCGTCATTATCCACTGTGTTTATGGGTGTGTAATGTACAGAGGGTTTACTGTACACAGATTCATTACAAACAGTGCAATACACACACCAATAACACTAATGGAATATAAGGGATTACTGTGCTCCTTAGTCTTTTACATCTTATCATTTTAACTATACTGTATATGGCATCATCATTTTCACAAGCAGGCACCAGACCAAGAGAGCATATGTGTGTACATTTTAATTAAGGGGATAGTACAGTACAGTGTTGGTGGTAAATCTGGAGCAACTTCATGAATCCTCAAAACTATTCTAAGTAACAGGCCACCATTATTTTTGTTAATATAGCCGGTTCCTGGCATACTTTGAAGGAATTAAGGTGCTCCGATGTACTTAAAATTGTATAACTCCCTTATAAAGCAGAAACTTCATTCTCTTTGACTAACTGTACATGGCCCCTTGATTCCTCCAAAGTATGCCAGGAAACAGGACCAGAGGAACAAAAATAATAGTGAGCAATTGCTTGAAATAGTTTGGCAGAATCAGTTGTTTCGGATTTACCAACACTGTACTACCTCTTTAAAGTGGATGGAATACCTATCACATTGGGGCCACTGCAAGATTAATTAATGATCAACTAAATGATTAGTTTCAATTGATTAATTGAAAAATTAAAAAGGTTCATTATACTGTACATAGTTATGCATTCCAATAAAAAACAGCTATCGTACTTAAAATTCTCCCTGACCGAAGTAACTGAACCTTCGATAGAGAGTGGACGGATTAAAAAAATATATACCCAACACACTCATCCCTCATTTTCCACTGTTGTTATGGGTGTGTGTTATACCTTCTTTTATGAATCTGTGTACTGTACAGTAAACCCTCATTATCCAATTGGGTGTGTAGTAATGTAAAAGGAAGATTTACTGTACACAGATTCATTACAAACATCATTATAAAAAGTGCAAGACACACCCCCATTACACTTGACCAAATAAATTCATGCTCTGGTATGAAATGGACGGCATCAATTAGCAAATGACCTGCACAGAGAAAGGGTAAATACACTACATGTATACTTAAAACTACAACCACCAAGGCTTCAGATGTCTTTTGTGTGTGTATTAAGGGGGTAATACACTTGTGGTACATTAGAACACTTTGATTCCTCCAAAGTATGAAAGGAAACGGGTTCAGGTTAACAAAAATAATGGTAGCCTGTTTGTTACTTGGAATAGTTTGGAGGAATCAAGAAGCTGCTCCAGATTCACCAACACTCCACTACCCCCTTATCATTTTGTCGTCAGGGAAGGCGAGGGCTGCCAATACATGCAACCTACCTGCACTAGGAAACAGCTCCAATGTCCTCATAATGTCACCCTCACAAACAAATGGCTCAAGTATTTTTCATTGATTTTTGAACATATGCTTAAATCAGGTCTTAGGATCTAATAATCTATTTAGAAAAAATTACTTAAGACAGTTTGTCTATGAAGGTGACGATATACTGGGGTACTAAATGGTCTGTTTCTGGGCACAGTTTGGAGTCATCGTAAGCCCTCCAATGAATCGCTAAAGGGGAGAACCTATATTTTTAGTAGTAAATTGGGTATGCTACTGAAACCTCCAAACTATCCCTGGAAACAAAATAATTACCTCTCTCACTAATAAGAGATGTGATTCGTGGTTAAGTTTGGAGTAATCAGTAGCCCTCCAAAGATTCAATCAATGGGACATCAGCAAAATATCATAATGGGGGTATACTTAAGTAATGGGGCTTCAGCATTTCAGTTTTCCAGGCTTCAGATAACTTCAGAGATGAATTGAGGTGCTTATCCCAGACTTCAGGTGAGAGGGTGAGTGAGTGAGTGCACCTTTCAGAACTTCAGTTATCTTGGGATGCACACTCCAGGCTTCAAAATTTCAGGTTTCAAGGCTTCAGGTGAGAGGGGAATGAGCCAGTGTACCTTTCAAGCTTTCAAAACTTCAGTTATCTTGGCACACATTAGGCTTCAGAATTTCAGGTTTCAAGGCTTCAGGTGTGAGTGAGTGCACCTTTCAAGCTTTCAGGACTTCAGTTATCTTGCAATGCACACTCCAGTCTTCAGGTATCATGGAGGAAGCACGAAAGAAAGAGTTGGCTCCACCCAATTCTTGTTACCGCCTACTGTTCCTGAAAAATACATATATATACATAAATACATCTTACTCCCTTTTTTATACATACATTGCTCTCTGCCAAAGCATGCATGTCCTGCCTACAACAATCCATGGGTACCAAAGGAAATATTTACTTTTGCTGGACAAACTCATGATATCTACTATACAGAATAATGTAAGTTATTTAGATACAAGATAAACATGGTCAGGAAAAAGCCAAACAATTTCCAAATAGGTGTATTATTCTAGACATGTATATCATATGCTATTCTTCAACTATGTACTAATTGTGCCCCAAACACTACTCAGGGTCTCAACCAATGAACGTACTGTACATTACTCTACAGCAGCATACCATACAACTTTCCTACCATTTGTTTAAGCTGTGTGATATTCAACAAAAAAATTAAGTGTTTCAGCAATCTATCTCAGTAGCCAAACAATCTTCTGGTAAATGTAAATACTAAAAACCACAATGGTAGACAAAATATTATTTTGTCTACCATTGTGGGTTTTAGTATTTACATACATGATCATGGCAGTGTGATTTTCCACCCACTTCTGGGAAATGGTTAGCTATACAACCCAGTTTCCCAGGACTAAATGTTAAAAATATCGTTATCAACGTGTACCAATTTCATGCATGGCCAACTGAATATCAAAGATAATGTACAAGAATAAGATTGTATACAATATCCACTTACTGCCCTCTTCCTCATCATGTAAACTTTAGGAGTGAAAAGATAATTATTATTATTAGCAGAGTATTAGTATTGTATCTAACATGAATGCATTTTTATGACTACTGTATCATCACTGGGATTATGAGAACTCCTCCTCTTGTTATCATATTTGTATTAAATATTACAGAATTATCATTGAGGATTCACAACCGCTAAAGGTTCTATCGACCGATAGGACTGGACACCCAACAATAACATGGTTTTATAAACACACTCCAGTATGTACCTCTCTAATGTTGCTGGTTTTGAATATGTATGATTTTATTGAAGGGAAGGTTCTTATTGGTAAATTGGAAGGCTACCGATTCCTCCTAACTATAGTATGCCAGAAAACAGTCACCCTCAAAGGTACTGATAGGGGATCTGTTTCTTGGGATAGGTTGGAGGAATCAGACCTAATTCACCAACCACAACCAAACAATCTCCCCTTAATGAGTATTTACTTTTTCTGAAGAATTTTAATAAATCCATTCTTACTGAAGAGTTGATAACACTGCATTGATAGAGCCAGTGCTAAATTATTGAGTGCTCATTGTAAAGTTTTTATCATATGGTAGAGTAGCCCACAAACAGTACATCATTGAGGACTTATTCTTTTAACAATACAATAGTTAACCACTAGAAGGAAACAATCCTGAAGTTTATAAGTAAATCTCTACTGTATTGTCTAAGGGATAAATACAGAACTGCTGAGCCTGGATTTTTCATATGATGCAATAAATGCAATCACAGGTCCTGTTGCCTCTCTTATTTGCAGGTATCAAAACAGAAAAGAGAATGGCTCTGGTTCTTACTGGGGTGGGATACCAGCCTAGAGAACTCATTATCTTTATTTAGGGGATAATATACTTTAGGTAAATGAGAGTGCCATGATTTCTCCAAAGGATGCCGTGAAACAGGATCGAATTAACACAAATACTGGTGTCCTGTTGCTTTGAAAAACTTGGTGGAAACAGTTGCTCCAGATTTTCCAACACTGTACTGTCCCCTTAAACAGTCTGAAAGTCTGAAAATGCTTTCCAAATTAAAACTGCAAGTGACTGGCTCGACATATTGCATGTTCGGCCAGACAGCTTGAGGAACTTGAACAACAACATATTGCATGGGCTAAAACATATGGACTGCAACTTTGCCAACAAAAATGTAGAACAATAGCCATTCCCTGTAACATAACCAGATGCTTATGGAACTTAATTTTTGAAAGCCAAAGTAAATATGCAAGTTTTGTCTTTTGTCTTTAATATTCTCTTTTCATTACAGTAACGAAATGAAAAAAAGTTACATTACAATGAAATAATGAGACTTCCTGTACAACCACTAACCAATGCAATACAAAGCTCAATTCTTATTGCTAGTGGCAGCTATAGTAAATGTAAAATGGTATTATATTCTCACACCGAGTTGTTCTTTGGTGGGAATATATACACTTAAAAAGGTTTAATGATTAAAATTTTGCTTTATTAAATATTTTATTCACAATTGAATAACAACAACCTATGAAGAGTTTAACAAGTGTTATTTATATATACTGTATCTATAACTAACTAAGCAGTAACAGTACAGTCCTGTGTTCACTGTTCCAACGATACATGTGGAGATAACTACTGTATGGTCTACACTTGACTTCAAACATAGCTAAAACACACATCTACTTAACCTTTATACTCCCAGATAAGTTATCTTATCATGGGATATACTAACCCATACAGGACTCCTCATATCTTAAATATATATCATATCTTGGATACACAACAGCAATTTATCCCAAATAGTTAAATGTCTATACCCGTAAACCCACTGTCATAGACCTCTTCTATCTGGACTCTGAACTGAGGGTTTCAATACCAATAAAATGACTAACTCTGCACTTTTTGTGGTGAACCAACTTGCCTATTGTATTGCAGTTTTCTTAATTAATAGATATCTAGGAAACGGTGAACAAGGCTGTGTCTGTCATTAATTAAGTACACCATTAAGTTATGACAGGGAATAACATATATCCAAATATCAAAAATAGACTTCCAAATAAAATCTCGTTGTTATGTTCTGCGGGTAAATACTGTAACTGTTAGAGTAGAAAGGCAGTGCATTAGTAGTGATAGTGGGGGATGGGGGCACAGGCTGAAACGTTGGTGTCAGGGTACGCCAAGACGTTGGGTTGTTGTGGTAGTGTTGGACTGCAGTGATGTGTGCTTGTTGTGGTACCAAATGTGGTGGCTTAGGGCATTATTGTAGTAATTTTGGATTTACTGATGATTACCTGCCCATCATCACCATCAACAAAATAGAGTAGTGGGGTTGTTACAGATGGTGTGGCAGAGGTGTTGTGGTGCCAAATGTGGTGGCTGAGGGCATTATTATTGTTGTTGTTGTAGCAAAGGAGAAGGAAGAGGAATCACTGAGGATTTTGTGCCCATCATTACCATCAACAAAATGGAGGGGTTGCTACAGAGATGGTGTTAGTGTTGGTGGTGGTGGCCGAGTATTGGAGAAGAAAGAGATTTTGGTAGGGTGGTGTGATTGTGTATTGCAGTGGTGTAGGCTATTGAGGGAGGGAGGGAGGGGCATTCACTGAGGTGCTCCATTTCTCATCAACACAAATGAGGTCGCTACAATGCTTACGCTTGGCTCTTCTTCATGTTGTGCAGGAGGTAGGAGTTCCACAGGTAGTTGCCGTACATAAACACCCACCTATCCAAAAACCTCTCCACCAGGTAACACTGAAATAGGAATACCATACAGGGTGGTCAAAACAATAACTATACTGTATGACGACAACATATCTTTTCCTATTTTTTATTTCTTGGCTGTTTTGGTACATGAACAGCAACCGAAGACAAATTACACCATAATATTACACAAATGTAATACCATACAAAATAGTCAAAGCAACAAATATTACATTGGTGAAAACATACTGTATCCCTTATTAAATTTTTTTTTCTTACACTGTTTGGTAAGTGTTGCGCAATTCTCAAGACTTATTTGCAATTTATAAACTCTGGAATGTACACAAAATGTGTATCCAAGGTCATAACACTTCGAACGGAATACTATAGGTGAATTTTTGCCAGATACAAAAAAACACCACAGAATATACATGTAGAGTCTCATATTTACAAAGATGTTACTAAACAAAAGCTATTAAAACAAGGTAATTATAAAAGTTGCTTTCAGATGTGGAGTCAAAATTTACAGCCAGTTGGTTGGAAATTCTAGGGAGCAAATGCACCACCTAAACTGAAAATCTGCTAAAAATTTCCATGCAATCATTATAAAACTGTTAAAATGGTATAAGAAAATAAAAACAAAAGAGATCACTAGTTAATGACTGAAAACACAAACTAAACCAACCAAGAATACACAAGAAATCAAGAACACAAACTGGGCCAGAAAACACTATCTGGAGACAGAGAACACTTAGAGATGGACGGAGAACACCAAATAAAATAGACACAAACCTGTATTCCGTGGGCCCAGTAGCCGGCAGTGCGGGCAGCGTACCCCAGCGTATGGATGGCGTGGGATACAAACGTGCTGGCCGTGGGGTTTAACATACCTGGGAAGAGGAAAAATTTGTATGTGAAGCCAGGGTTGTGTCTGTCAAAATATCCACACGACGAAGGTAATTCCACTCTTCATAATCACACAGTGCCATGTAATTAAATGCAAGCAAGCCACCCCACTCAATAATTGGACCCATCTTTCAAAAGAGCCACATGATTAGGATTCTGTACAGTATATAACATGTATAGGATGGGGTTTATAATACCTGATCTGAGTTAAGAAATGCACATACTGTGTTTGTGTGTGTGTGTGTGCGTGCGTGAGTATGCGTGTCCCCTAAAAGACAGCACAGCACATACATACCTGGCTTGTGTACGAGCTCAGAAAACTTGAGCATGTTTGTGGCGACATAACTTGGGGTGATGGTCTGTACGGTGATGCCAGACCCACGGTATTCCCACTCCAGCGCCTGGGAGAAGAAGTCCACGAATGCCTGCAACAACGAATGTGGGGTCAAGCACACATGCACACTCTATGGACAGTACTTCGTTATGGCACACAGTTCCCCAGACTGTCTGACCGAGCAGTCCCGAGTCTGGTCGACCGAAGCTGCACAGATGCTCTGACCCTCAAAAGGGAGCTAGGGAGATTGTGAGATCTGTTTCTTAGAAGGTAACAGAAGAGGGGACAATTGGCTCACAGGCATGTACCCCTGAGCCAACAAACCCATCAACAGTAGCCTTCCTTTTTGTGCCACCCAATTGGGTGACCTCACCAGCTACCCAGAAGGAATGAGAAATAGTAAGAGAAAGACAGACAGAACAGGCCAAGGTGTGGTAGAGGATGACAAATTTCACGTTTCTGGATAGAACCAGCCCTCACCAGTGGGAAAATGTGTTAGAGAGGCAAGACAGCAAGCATGGAGGAAATAGAAGAAACGGAGGGACAGTTGAAGAACTGAAAAGGATTGGCTGGGGCAATAGGGGCGCCAAAACCCTTAAAGTACTGCCCACATCACTACAGGCAATACTTTTCCTACAGGAACACATATACAATATACACACACACTACAGAAATATGCAGTATTATCCAGAAAATATATGTACACAGTATCCATTGGTTTAGTAGAAATACTTTATTTTGTAGTCATTTAAGTTCAGAGAGGTCAAAAATAATAATTCAGACATAGTTACGTGATGAGTGAATGAGAAACCCTTGTTATACACCAAATAGACATAATAGATAAACAAAGTATCAGCAAAATTTTTCCATCCCTTAAAGTGCTGTATTGCCCACATCTTAGCAGGCTACACCCGCCTCACAAGGAATTAAAGGATGAACAGAACACAGACCTTGGTGGCGGCGTAGATACCCATGAGAGGGATGGGGTACGTGGCGGCGATGGAGGAGAGGTTGATGATGGCGCCGCGACCCCTCAACAACATGCCCGGCAGCACCAGCTTGGTCATCACCGGCACCGTGGCCACGTTGACATTGATGTGCGCCCAGATGTCACGCTCAGACGCCAACTCAAACTCCATTGGGTGGGGCAGCATCACACCCACGTTGTTCACTGTTGATGCCGACGTGGTTTTGTGTTGTGAATTGTACACTTTTTTTTTGTTGTGTGCATGCATCTATTGCCACGTGCTTTAATGGGGCAATGTATCTAGAGTGAATTCGAAGGCTATCGAATCATGCAAACAATACGACAAAACTGATCCCCTACTCGTATACTTGGGGAGTTTCTATAAAATAAACCCTTGTTTTGCACTGTTGTAATGGGTGTTAATTATACAGTACTGTTTGTAATGAATTGGTGTACAGTTAAACCTCATTATCCACTGGGTTTATGGGTGTGTTATGTACAATGAGGGTTTCTGTACACAGATTCATCACACACATAGATTCATACACACCCATAATACCAATGGAAAACAAGGGATTACTGTATTATTGTAGTTGGGAGGAATCACCAGCCCTCTAATTCACCCAAAATAAATGATGACAACACGTGCCAGTCCCACTCACCCAGCACCCCGATATCTTTGTCCTGGAGGTGACGGGCCACGTCCTCGAACACCGGCCGCCCCGAGATGAAGTCCACCGCCACCACCTCCGTCTCCACGCCAAACTCCTCGGCTGTTGGTGTGGGGGAGCAATGAGACAATATCTTTTTCTTTTCCTGACTTGCAATGCTAAAAAATAACACCCACCCACTAAAAACTTCTAATTCCATCTATTTTTCCTACCTTGATTTATTTTTCTGGCTTATATCACTAAAAAACACCCACCCACCCACCAAAAAATTCTACTTCCATCTGTTTTTCCTACTTCACCTCTGTTATTGTTTTGTTCGTTTGTTTTTGCTACCCTGTTGTTCTACCGTTTATATTACATGGCAGACCAGACTTTTTGTATTACTTCTCTTCCCCCCCCCAAAAAAGTATCACCTATCCACTCACCATAATCAATTTCTTGGCTTCTCACTTTTTAAACCTTCTCATTAATTCATTACTATTTTTCTGATCTTCCTTCTTCACCTCACACTGTCCCAACTCTCGCATACCTTTTCTCTCCACACAAAGTATTACAAAATAACCCATTCACCAATTTCTACAATCATTTTGTTCTCCTCAATTAATTACCTTACACTGTCCCAACTCTCACATAACTTCCCCCTCCCCAAAAACTTAATTATCACTGGCCCAATCACAATACTAAACAAGATTCACTAGCCAATTACTTACTATCATTCTATATATCCCACTTTACCTTACACTGTCCCAACTCTCATATACTTTCCCCCCAAAAAAACTAACAAATGCTGGCCCAACACAATATGCTGAAAAAAACACGCTCTCACTAATTTTTACTATTATTCTACTTATCCCACTCTACTTCACACTGTCTCAACTCCGTCCCCCTCCCATCCAAAACTTATAAACACCGGCCCAACATACCAATCTCCGTGGCCACCTTGTTCAGCTTCTCCTGTGTGCGAGAGATGAGGAGAATGCTCATCCCCCGCCTAGCCAGCTCCCTCGCGTACTCCTTCCCGATTCCATCTGTGCTCCCCGTCACCACTGCGGGATAAGGGAATGTAAATAAATTATGTCAAATGCTGTTAAGGGTGCCATACAATACACTTTGGGTATATTATAGCACCTTGATTTCTCCAAGAAACAGTTGTAGGTTAACAAAAATATTGGTGGCCTATTGTTTGGAATAGTTTGGAGGGAGGAATCACTTGCTCCAGATTTACCAACACTGTACTGTACCCCTTAAATAATTATAAGCACTTGCATCAACCACTTAGTTTTACATTCAATCTTTCATTGATAACGAAGAGATGTTTTCCCATGCTTGTGTTATTCATTACCATACAGGCTAAGTGGTCTACTGGGTCTGTGTTATATGACAAGTGTTAAGGGGGGTTGTACTGTACAGTACTGGTAAATCTGTAGCAACTAATTCCTCCAAACAATTCTAAGCAACAACAGGCCACCATTACTTTTATTCATCTAAACATGTGTCCTGGCATACTTTGGAGAACTCAAGGTACTCTGATGTACCAAGTTTTACAATACCCCCTTAAATATATAAAATTATAGGGTATTTATTGAAAGAATTACCGTTTTGTAGCAGTGTTGCCAGATCCGGCTGGGTCCCAGTATTTTACCCCTGTCATTTATTGTACTTTATCACGATTATTTCCCGGTAGTTTGCCCAGGTTAGGTCACGGTAGTTTGCCCAGGTTAGGTCCCGGTAGTCTGATGCGGTCTAGGTTAGGTTAGGTTAGGTTAGGTTAGGTCAGGTCAGGTAAGGTCAGGCTAATTTCAAAATGCCCGATTTGAATATGCCCTATCTTGGAAATGGGGCATTTGCGGAGAAAATGCCATAGAAGAAAATAGTCTTAGAATGGTCTAAATAAGTGGGTAATGAAGGTAGAAAAATCGTACGCAATAACGGTAATTCATTCAATATTTACCAATTATAGTGTGATATAGAGGTCATCCTGAATACAGCGCTACGCATAAATAAATACATTCCAACATTCCACCAGGACAAGGGAGGGAGCAGCCAACTGTTAACAACGCACTTTGTAGCCACAGCCCACCTAACCAACCAACACCGGAAGGACTGGGGCAAGAAAAAAGAGTATGGAGGCACAAAAACATACAGGTGGCTGGCTGGTTATTAAGTCTGTTACATTCTGCGCCACACCCACATACATACCGGTACATACATACACACCCACATATAGATAACTGTACATACATACTCAAAACTTACAGGTGGCTGGCTGATTAGTTTGTTACATTCATACATACTGTATGATACATACATACACACACAATATTAAATATGAATACATAATAAATAAAATATAGTAATAAACAATAATAAGTAAAAACAAATACACCAAACCACATCAGGTATAAACAGTAGCAGTTATAGATGATAAAAAAAATCATGAATCCGATTTAAATGATATACAGTAAATCTTAACTTTAACATGATAAACGAAGAATAAATATCAACACTCCTAAAATGAAATAGAAAAAAAGTAAACAATGAGCATGGAAGAGAAAGTCACCCATCGCCCCCAGCCATAAAAAAAAAGAAGAATGAAATACTGTAGCTAGATACTTTCCCTTTTCACAGTATCCGGGCAAGGCAAGGCAAGGCACACACACTTGTTAGTTGGATGCTCATTCCCTGTATCTTGGTGAATGTGTTTGAGGTCTTATTGTCATCTATTGTATATATTTGAGAGAGAGAGGCCTAACATGATGAGAGAGTGAGAGGCCTAACATGATGAAAGAGTGAGAGGGGCCTAACATGATGAGAGAGTGAGAGAGAGAGGAGCCTAACATGATGAGAGAGTGAAAGAAAGAGATGCCTAACATGATGATAGAGTGAAAGAGAGAGATACCTAACATGATGAGTCATTGAGAGAGGCCTAACATGATGAGAGTCATTGTGAGACAGAGAAAGAGAGAGGCCTAACATGATGAGAGAGAGAGGGGCCTAACATGATGAGAGAGAGAGGGGCATAACATGATGAGAGAGAGAGAGGGGCATAACATGATGAGAGAGAGAGAGGGGCATAACATGATGAGAGAGAGAGAGAGAGGGGGGCCAAAGATGATGAGAGAGAGAGAGGCCTAACATGATAAGAGAGAGAGAGAGGCCTAACATGATAAGAGAGAGAGAGAGGCCTAACATGATAAGAGAGAGAGAGAGGCCTAACATGATAAGAGAGAGAAAAAAAAGGCCTAACATACTGTCTATAATGAGGAGGGAATAAGATTTGTTAAACAAGCATATTTTATCGAGAGAGAAAGTGAAAGGGAGATACAGATATCTTGTAGACAGACGGATGTACGACTGACAATCCTCTACAGTATAAACAATTTCTAAATCCTGTGGTCAAAGTAATCCTCCTTCCTTCAGTTCTACCTGCAACAAAAATAAAAATAATAATACTTCCAGGAATGCGAACGTAAGAGAGAGAGAGAGAGAGAGGGAGAGAGACAGGACCAAAAGTTACCAACCCACAAGATTGACACAGGGCCGTATGCAAGAACATTCATAGTGTATACGATGGTGTGGTACCGGTTCGACGGACGGTTCTATTGCTATATCCAAGGAGCCATCGTACCGGTACCAGGCCATCGTTTACACCATGAATGTTCTTGAATATGGTCCCTGTAGTAGACATTTATTACTGCTCCAATCTCCGTCCTTAGGTTACCACATTTGCAGTTTCTTTCCTCCGTCCTTCAGTTAATTAAATTTGTAGATAACGTGATAACATATTTTTACAAAGTTAATTAAAAACAGATAAAGATCACGGAAGGAGAGTATTGATATAAACTTAATCAGAATATAAGATTAGTTTATTTAAATTTGACAGTAGCAAATATTTAATTCTTTATTTTCTGGTTAAACTAATATTTTATTACATAATTTAATAATCAAATTCATAGTCCAGGAGGGTGGGTAAAAGAAGAATAAATATATCAAGCACAAGCAAACCAAAAATAAAACTAAATAAATAAATAAATAAACTTCCAAGCCAAACAAAATTAAACTAAAAGATAAATAAACGTATACCTAAATAAATTCCAGCAGGTAAACCTAAAAGAAAACTAGAATAAATAAAGTAAATTCCAGGCAAACCAAAAATAAAACTAGAATAATAAATAAAGCAAACTCCAAGCCAAGGTCGCAGCAGTACCACCAAGTCTGAACGAAATATAAAGAGAAAGAAAGATACAGAAAAAAAAAATATATAAATGAATTTCGTGGACTTACTGACCTGCCCACTTGCCATACGTCTCCACCAGCTTCTTATTCCACAGACGGGACCATAGGTGAGCTCTGGCTGTGGTGATGAGTTTCCATAGTCCCTCCAGCACCAATTTACCAGTGTACACCAACCCAATCACCGTCAACACATACTCAAAGGACCCTAGGAATGGAAGGAGGGGAGCAGCCTCAGGAGCGTCGTCACCCATCGTTCTTATCTTGGCTGTGGCGCCGGGGTGACTGAGGTAAATTGATCAGGGTTGCCACTTTATAAACAGGTGTCAGGGTCTTGTTGTAGGTATTAGGAGGTTGGGGAGGGCGGGAAGTGTGGGCTATTTTCAGCCCATTCTCTCTCTCTCTCTCTCTCTCTCTCTCTCTCTCTCTCTCTCTCTCTCTCTTGCTTCTTTATCATCTCTTCCTTCGTTTTCCTTGTTCTTTTCTTCGTCTTCTTTCCAATCTACTTATTAACCGCAAATTTACTCCAAATTCTCGAGACATAAATAAATACCCAAGGAAGACCGACATCTACTCTAGGAATTACAATAGATTATCAAGACTTGCCATTTCAAAAGACTATTTCAATGTGAATTATATACGACAAATCACCCTAAGTAAAACTTTAATTTTTTTATGCAAAGGAATGTCAACTCAAAACTGCTATTATCAATTTAACATAGGTAGGCTACATCCCAAACTAGCCAACATTGCGTAAAAACCGTAGTCCTGACAACACCACCTGGAAAAGGTGTTGGAATTTCATTGTTGCCAGTATTGCCACTTCTTCCAACAAATCTGGAAGCTATCAAACCATGCAATCATTGATCGAGAGACACATCCCACTCACAACTTACGTAAATGCTTATTATATCAAGGTGATTTCGCAACTGATGACAATAGAAGCCAATGAAAAGTTCCCACAACGGAAAAATATCTCATATAATATTATAAATAACTCTCGAAATGTTCCTCGCCTGCCACATGCTACCAGTCGAAATATCTCTTGAAAATACAACACACCTGCTGGCCACTATTACTCAATGAACACAACCAATAGGCCTATGTGTACTTGGAAAAAACTTTTGCGTAATCCTGCTATAACAAACAAACCTAACCAATGTCAGAAACCATTTGAACTTAGCCGTGGTAAATTCAGAGGTAGCCTAATTACGCAACAACAACCACGAAGGAAATAGAAGGTAAAAAGGGACAGTCACTCAGTCAGTTCAAGAGGTAAGAGGGAGTAGCTCGGGACTGGAGGGGCGCCAAAACCCACATTTGAAAGTAATATTGCCCACAGACCCACATAATACAGTAATCATATAATAATAAGCATTTAGGTTTAAGTAAGACCCATTTCTTTTAACACAACCTTTACTTCCAGAATACACCCGATGAAAAACTACATAAAATTTAAATATAATTATAATATCATATGATACTTCCATCACCATTTAAATAATTATAATCCAGTATATCAATATATTGTTTACACAGTTGTCCTTAAAATTCTCGTACGCAAACACACACAAAACTGATAATACTAGGCTACCCTTGTACGAGATAAATTGCAAATTCTAATTAAATTTTGAATGTAAGTGAAGGTGTGTGTGTGTGTGTGGGTGTGTGTCAGAATTATAAATATCTCTCCCTTTTTATCTGTCTCTGTGTGTGTGTATGTCTAAAGAAAGCAGCAGTCCAGTATGTGCATGTGTGTGTGTGTGTTTAGAGAGAGCAGAAGTCCAGTGTGTGTGTGTGTGTGTGTTTAAAGAGAGCAGCAATCCAGTCTGTGTGTGATTGTGTGTGTGTTTAGAGAGAGCAGCAATCCAGCCTGTGTGTCTGCGTGTGTGTGTTTAGAGAGAGCAGCAGTCCATACGTAGTGTAACCAGTGCCAGGTCGTCTACCAAAGGTCCTTGAGGCTCCTGTACGTTTGTTGTGATGCCGCAGATAGCACTTCCTGTATACACCACAACAATTAAGGGGGAAGGAAGTACAGTGTTGGTAAATCTAGAGGTAAACAGTCCTTCGAATATTGCCACGAAAGGAACTTGTTTCGTGGCACAGTCAGGAGGAATCAGCTGAAGCCTTCAATAATTATCATACACGATCACAGGGTCCTTAATTAAGGAGGAAGTACAGTGTTGGTAAATCTGGAGCAACTGATTCCTCCAAACTATTCCAAGAGACAGAACACCATTATTTTTGTTCATCATGTCCTGCTTTCTGGTATACTTTGGAGGAATCAGGGTTGTTTCATGATTTCGTAACTGTTCAGTACACGAGCCATATTAAGAATCCATGCAGGTCTGATTCGAAACAACAGCGTAATGGAGTAAAAATGGGGTAGTACAATGTTGGAAAATCTGTTGCAATTGATTCCTCGATAATATTCCAGGCAACAGGCCATCATTATTTTTGTAATGCTGGTCCGGTTTCCTGACGAAGTTTGGAGGAATTAAAGCGCTCCAATGTACCAAAATTATACGTAGGAACTCTGTGATGTAGTCAGACAAATGAAAGTAAATGCGAGTTCTTCAAATATTGCCACGAAACACACACACACCTATATAGAAGAAACTTGTTAGGTGGCATAGTCAGGAGTAATCAGAAGCCTCCAATTCTCATACACCATCACAGGATCCTTAAGGGACCTTGTGATGTAGTCAGTAAATTGGAGGTAAACGAGTCATTCAAATAATGCCACGACACACACACACACACACACACACACACCTATAGGGAAGTAGCTTGTTTCGTGGCATTGGCAGGAGGAATCAGAAGCCTCCAATTCTCACACACCATCATAGGGTCCTTAAACGAGCTACAGGATAAGCCTTGTCATTGGTTCACTGCTATGTCGAATGATTTAAAATAAGACCTGGATACATACTTTGACTCTTGACTGTACACATAAAGGGAAGAATCAATGTTTCTCCAATTTGGCCAAAACATATATATATATAACAATTATTGCTTCCTTGAACATTATTCCTCCTCGGTAGTACATTAATTATTTGTGGTTTGGGCACCCCTTTGACCCCCAGCAACTCCCTTTCAATTCTTCAACTGTCCCTCCTTTTCTTCTCTATTTTTGAACTGTCTCTCCTTTCCTTCTATATCCTTAATTCGTGCTTCCTGTCCCACCTCTCTATCACCCTCTTCCACAACATACCGTATCTACAGGGTCTTCCAGGCCTAGGGTGGTCTTCTCTCATCTTTAATCAATCAATTAACCACCAATCAACCAACCAATCAACCAACCATCCCATTACACTCACCAACCAACCAACCAACCAACCATCCCATTACACTCACAAACCAACCAACCAATCAACCATCCCTCTACACTCACCAACCAACCAACCATACATCCCTTTACACTCACCAACCAACCAACCAACTAACCATCCCTCTACACTCACCAACCAACCAACCAACCAACCAACCAACCATCCCATTACACTCACCAACCAACCAACCAACCAACCATCTACACTCACCTCACCAACCAACCAACCATCTCTCTACACTCACCAACCAACCAACCAACCATCCCTCTACACTCACCAACCAACCAACCATCCCTCTACACTCACCAACCAACCAACCATCTCTCTACACTCACCAACCAACCAACCACCCATCCCTCTACACTCACCTCACCAACCAACCAACCATCTCTCTACACTCACCAACCAACCAACCAACCCTCTACACTCACCAACCAACCAACCAACCCTCTACACTCACCAACCAACCAACCAACCAACCAACCCTCTACACTCACCAACCAACCAACCAACCAACCAACCCTCTACACTCACCAACCAACAAACCAACCAACCCTCTACACTCACCAACCAACCAACCAACCAACCAACCAACCAACCCTCTACACTCACCAACCAACCAACCAACCAACCCTCTACACTCACCAACCAACCAACCATCCCTCTACACTCACCAACCAACCAACCAACCAACCCTCTACACTCACCAACCAACCAACCAACCAATCCTCTACACTCACCTCACCAACCAACCAACCATCCCTTAACACTCACCAACCAACCAACCATCCCTCTACATTCACCAACCAACCAACCAACCAACCATCCCTCTACACTCACCAAGCAACCAACCACCCCTCCTCTCCATGCATACACTCACCTCTCGGGCACCTCTTCCACTTGCCCCACGACCCCCACTTCTCCCCTCCTCCGTTCAGCACCCCGCCCCCTTCACACGACATGCTGAGATCATTAGTTGCTGTGTTGTCGAGAAGGGAATCACTCATCCCCTCCATCCTCACCTGCATCCCCACCAGGAACTCCCCAGGCAGACACTCCCTTGTGGCTTTGGGAAGGAGATAAACGTAGACGAAATTTAAATACTGTATAATTATGGAAAGTGCATGTAAGATTATAATGTAAATAGTATCCTTATCTGCATCCCCACCAGAAAATCCCTTACGTCTTTGGGAAGGAGATAAACGTAGACGAAATTAAAATGCTGTATAATTATGGCAAGTGTATGTAAGATTATAATGTAAATAGTAGCCTCAATTGCATCTCCACCCTCAGGAATTCCCCAGGTACGGCTTTTGGGAGAAGAACGAGCCAAAAAACGTACACACGAAATCATATTAGGGTATATGGCAGACAAATGCATGTAAAGTTGTAATGTACACACGAAATCATATTACGGTATATAGCAGACATATGCATGTGTAATTGAATAATGTGTCCTCAACTGCATACCCACCAGGAACTCCCCAGACAGTCACTGACGAAATCATAATAACAAACAAATCATAATAGCAAAGAAATACATGTTAATTTGTAATGTATACTGTAGCCTACATGGAAATTGTGCTAAATGAAAAAATAAATAGCAAAAGCATGTACGTAAAACATATATAATATAATAATGTACAGTATATGGCAATAAATAAAGAAGAAAATAACACGAGGGAAAGTAGAGAAGATTAAATTGTATACAGCAAGAAACACACATAAAAAAAATGAATAAATAAAACTGTGAACATGTCGTAGCAGAAGGGATGAAGTAAGGGAAAGTAGAGAAGAGTAAATTGTATACAGCAAGAAACACACTCACAAAAAAAAAAAAAAAAAAAAAAAAAAAAAATAAAAAAAAAAATAATAATAATAATAATAATAAAAGTGTGACCATGTCGTAGTTAACTTATGAGGTACCGTATATTATAGGGAAGGAGGAGGGAGGCAGAGGGGGGTAATTCGTGCTTGTAATAGTATAGTACAGTACATACACCTTTCCACTCTGTACACACATCATCAACCCATTATTCCACTCTGTACACATGCACCCACACACTACTATACCTTACCATTCTTTCTGTATCCCCCCCCCCCTCACACACACATATACACAGTACTACACACACACACTTTTCCACTCTTTATTATATATACACACACACCTTTCCACTCTTTACACACACACACACCCACACACACACACACCTCTCCACCTACTCTCCTTTCCATTCTTTCTGTACACACACACATACACACACACACCTTTTCACTCTTTCCACCTACTCACCCTTCCATTCTTTCTATACACACACACACACACACACACACACACACACACACACACACACACACACACACACACACCTGTCCACTCTTTCCACCTACTCACCCTTCCATTCTTTCTATACACACACACACACACACACACACCTTTCCACCTACTCACCCTTCCATTCTTTCTATACACACACACACACACACACACCTTTCCACTCTATCCACACACACACACACACACACACACACACACACACACACACACACACTACCCACCTTTCCACTTGCCCCATGGAGCCACGGTGGATGTGACATTACCAACAACACTACCATGCCTCCGACCAGCCCGACACACCAAACTCACTCCGTTCAACGCTGTGCTGTCAAACATGATCTGATTGTTCTCCACCTGCCAAGAAATCAGAATCAATAAATTGTAACACTGACTTATTCACGTATCTCTCTCTCTCTCTCTCTCTCTCTCTCTCTAGTTCCTACTAGAAGATAAAAACCTAGATGCTGTCTTAATCCGATATCCACATTTTGGTGGATGTTAAAGCATGCTTAGTGTACTGTATGTATATGTATGTATATATGTATATATATATATATATATATATATATATATATATATATATATATATATATATATATATATATATATATATATATATATATATATATATATATATATATATATATATATGTGTGTGTGTGTGTGTGTGTGTGTGTGTGTGTGTGGATATTATAAAATATTGTGTAATTACATACTGTATAATATGTAATTAATGTAACTAAAATTGTATTATCTTGTGTGTGGGTGAATGTTCTACGTGCCTTATGTAATAGTATATGATTATATATAATAATATACCGTTAATGTAACTAAACTTGCCCCAATTTGTGTGTATGTGTTAATTGTTCATTGTGTATTATGTAATATTATGTAATAACACATATTAAGTCAATAATACAGCAAAATTTGCTTTACTTTGTATGTATATACAGGAGGCCTTGTATGATAAAAAGGAACTCGATTTAATATGTCAATAATGAAACAACCTTTTCCTTAATATATATAAGGATGTATGTGTGTGTGCGTGTTATGTAATTACATAGTGTATGATATGTCATTAATGTAACTAAACCTGCCTTATTTTGTGTGTGTGTAGGTGTGTTTACTGTTTAGTGTGCCCAGTGTATTATAACGAAATACAGAATATTTTGGCATTAATGTTATTAAACTTGTCTTAATTTTGTGTGTGGGTATGTGTTCTGCGTGCCTTATGTAATAATATGTTCATTGTGTCTTATGTAATATCGTGTAAGTAGTGCCTTGTGCAATACTATGTAATTACATATAAAATTACATATAAAAATATTTATGTCATTAATGCAGTTACATGAGCCTTAATTTTGTATGTGTATGTATATTCAGGGGCCTTATATGATATAGGTTTAAAGCAATTTTGTGATTAATATGTCATTAATGTAACAAAGTTTACCTTAATGTGTGTGTGTGTGTGTGTGAGTGTGTGTGTGTGTATGTGTAAGAGTGTGAGTGTGTGTGTGTGTGTGTGTGTGTGTGTGTGTGTGTGTGTGTGTGTGTGTGTGTGTGTGTGTGTGTGAGTGTGAGTGGTGTGTGTGTGTGTGTGTGTGTGTGTGTGTGTGTGTGTGTGTGTGTGTGTGTGTGTGTGTGTGTGTGTGTGTGTGTGTGTGTGTTCAACTTGCCTTATATAATATTATGTATTCCTGTACAACATTGTCTCATTAATGTAACTAAGAATGTCGCCCTTTGGCGTAATAAATTGATTAAAATAAAAAATCTCTCTCTCTCTCTCTCTCTCTCTCTCTCTCTCTCTCTCTCTCTCTCTCTAATAATGGGCCAATATGACTCACACACACACACACACACACACACACACACACACACACACACACACACACACTCTCTCTCTCTCTCTCTCTCTCTCTCTCTCTCTCTCTCTCTCTCTCTCTCTCTCTCTCTCTCTCTCTCTCTCTCTCTCTCTCTCTAATAATGGGCCAATATGACTCACACACACACACACTCTCTCTCTCTCTCTCTCTCTCTCTCTCTCTCTCTCTCTCTCTCTCTCTCTCTCTCTAATAATGGGCCAATATGACTCACACACACACACACACACACACACACACACACACACACACACACACACACACTCTCTCTCTCTCTCTCTCTCTCTCTCTCTCCTCTCTCTCTCTCTCTCTCTCTCTCTCTCTCCTCTCTCTCTCTCTCTCTCTCTCTCTCTCTCTCTCTCTCTCTCTCTCTCTCTCTAATAATGGGCCAATATGACTCACACACACACACACTCTCTCTCTCTCTCTCTCTCTCTCTCTCTCTCTCTCTCTCTCTCTCTCTCTCTCTCTCTCTCTCTCTAATAATGGGCCAATATGACTCACACACACTCACACACTCTCTCTCTCTCTCTCCCTCTCTCTCTCTCTCTCTCTCTCTCTCTCTCTCACACACACAACGGGGCAATATGAATCTCTATCACTTAATCATAATATAAGCTTGGCGAAAGGAGGTATTATACTTTTGGTACATAAGAACAGTAGAGCACCCTGATTCCTCAAATGATGTCACGAAACAGGACCCGATTAACAAAAATAATGGTGGCCTTGTTGCTTGGAATTGGGTGGAGAAATCAGTTGCTCCAGATTTGTCAACACTGTACTCTGTGATCGTGTATGAAAATTAGAGGCTTCTGATTCCACCTGACCATGCCACGAAACAAGCTCCTTCCATATAGTTGGTGTTTCGTGGCAATATTTGAAGGACTCATTTTATCTCCAATTTTCTGACTGCATCACACAGGGTCCCTTAAGTATACATAGAGACCAACCTTAAGACTGAAAGCTGAGGCGAAGGTAAACTCAGGGCATTGTTGGTTTGGTCCCCAGTCACCCCACATGCTGGCCTCTGTGACGTCATCTGGTGTCAACAATGCAACGGGAGCTGTCAACAAAACCATGAAAAAAAAAAAAATTAAAGGAATCTTGTAATGTAACTGAAGCTGTCAACAAAACCATGACAACAACAACAAAGAATAATTAAAGGGATCCTGTGATGTAAAGGGAGCTGTCAACAAATCCATGACAAAAAAAAAAAAAAAAAAAAAAAAAAAAATAAAGGAACCTTGTGATGTAACGGGAGCTGTCAACAAAACTATGAAAAAAAAAATAATTAAAATAACCTGGTGATGTAACGGGAGCTGTCAACAAATCCATGACAACAACAAAGAATAATTAAAGGGACCCTGTGATGTAACGGGAGCTGTCAACAAATCCATGACAACAAAGAATAATTAAAGAAACCCTGTGATGTAGACATAAAATTGGAGATAAATGAGTCCTTCAAATATTGCCACTAAACACCACCTCTATGGAAGGAGCTTGTTTCGTGGCATGGTCAGGAGGAATCAGAAGTCTCCAATTTTCACACACGATCACAGGGTCCTTAAGGGGATAATAGAATGCATTTTTGGTACATTAATTTAAGGTAGTAGTAAATCTGGAGCAAATGATTCCTCCAAACTTTTCTAAGCAACAGGGTACAATGATATTTATCCATTGATCCTGTTTCCTGACATACTTTGGAGGAATCAAGACACTCCAATGTACCAAAAGTGTGTTACCCTCCTAATGGGGGTAATATACACTTTTGGTACCTACATTGGAGTGCCTTGATTCCTCCAAAGTATGTCAGGAAACAGGACCAATGGATAAATATCATTGTATCCTGTTGCTTAGAAAAGTTTGGAGGAATCAGTTGCTCCAGATTTACCACCAACATCTCCCTATTTCCCTTTGTACTAGTAATGGTAAATACAAGTTAGTTTGGAGGGCTAAGAAAACTTCAACACACACACACACACAAACACACACCACACACACACACACACACACACACAGAACGACCCCATAATTATTTTGCTAACACACACTCACACACACACACTCACATAATACGACCCCTAAATTATTTTCCTAACACACACACACACACACACAAGACACCCTTAAGTTTGTAAACACCAAAGCACACACACACAATCAAACACACACACACACAGTCACACAAAGCCTTCAACTTCAACTCCTCATACATCATTTTTTACATTTATCGTTATCCTATTGTCCATTCATCTATATAATTTCTCATTATATTATTCATCTATTTATATTTTCTTCCATATAGAATATCATCATGTTCATGTGTCAATTTGTGCATTTTCAGCCTTGTGGCTGCCATATCAATAAACCATTTATCATTATTATTATTATTATTATTATTATTATTACACACATAAAAGGACCCCCATACTTATTTTCCTACCACACACACACACACACACACACATACACACACACACACACACACACACCTGGAAGTATGTGGATGACTCTACAGTAGGAGTCACTATCAACAATGACTCTCCTGATTACAGTCATCTACAGAATATCCTTGACCACCTGCAATCCTGGACCAGAGAAAATAGTGTCACCATCAACCAAACCAAAACTGTAGTAATGCACATCAGTACATCCACCACTTCAGTACCACCACCTAATGTTACTATTGGCTCTCACTCACTACAGCTGGTTGAGTCCACTAAACTGCTGGGAGTCACCATTGACAATAAACTGGAATGGAAGCAACACACCACCACCATCATCAAGGCAACCACCTACAGACTTTACATGCTGAAAACAATGAAGTCCTTGGGTGCCTTACACCAACAACTGAGGGACATAATATTATATACTACCTTCATCCTGCCCAAGCTTACATACGCATCTCCAGCCTGGTCATCATTACTAAACATCACTCAACAACGCCGGCTGGAGAAGGTACAGAAGAGAGCATGTAAAATTATACTGGGGGTCACCTACACCAAGGATGAGAGACTATACTGTCTCTCATCCTTGACCTACACTACCTATGACCAGGCTCTAATCTCCCTTAATCTACCCTCACTAACAGAGAGATAACATCGTGACCTTCAGACTTTTGGTGAAAAGTTGCTGCTACACCCCAGACTCCGTCCACTCCTGCCCCCCACCCTACCCCCTCCATCTAGGGCAGCCCGTCACTATAACAAACTGAAACCTATTAAAACAAGAACTGACAGATATATAAAAAAATAAAGGAACCGTGTGATGTAACGGGAGCTGTCAACAAAACTATGACCAAAAAAAATAATTAAAATAACCTTGTGATGTAATGGGAGCTGTCAACAAATCCATGACAACAAAGAATAATTAAAGGAACCGTGTGACGTAAAAGGAGCTGTCAACAAATCCATGACAACAAAGAATAATTAAAGGAACCATGTGACGTAAAGGGAGCTGTCAACAAATCCATGACACAACAAAGATTTATAAAGGAACAGTGTGACGTAAAGAGAGCTGTCAACAAATCCATGACAACAAAGAATAATTAAAGAAACCCTGTGATGTAGTCATAAAATTGGAGATAAATGAGTCCTTCAAATATTGCCACTAAACACCACCTCTATGGAAGGAGCTTGTTTCGTGGCATGGTCAGGAGGAATCAGAAGTCTCCAATTTTCACACACGATGACAGGGTCCTTAAGGGGATAATAGAATCCATTTTTGGTACATTAATTTAAGGTAGTAGTAAATCTGGAGCAAATGATTCCTCCAAACTTTTCTAAGCAACAGGGTACAATGATATTTATCCATTGGTTCTGTTTCCTGACATACTTTGGAGGAATCAAGACACTCCAATGTACCAAAAGTGTGTTACCCTCCTAATGGGGGTAATATACACTTTTGGTACCTACATTGGAGTGCCTTGATTCCTCCAAAGTATGTCAGGAAACAGGACCAATGGATAAATATAATTGTATCCTGTTGCTTAGAAAAGTTTGGAGGAATCAGTTGCTCCAGATTTACCACCAACATCTCCCTATTTCCCTTTGTACTAGTAATGGTAAATACAAGTTAGTTTGGAGGGCTAAGAAAACTTCAACACACACACACAAGCGAGCGGGCCAAGTTTGCAGACTTACGAAGAAAAGCCAAAAAGTTAATCAAACAGAGTAAAATGACTATTGAAAAACACGTTGCAAATCAAAGTAAGACAAACCCGAAAGAGTTCTACAGTTATATTCGGCATAAGAAAGTACTCACGTCAACTATCGGACCACTACTTGATGAGAATGGGGACTTTACTACAGATGAAGAGCGAATGAGTGGTATCCTTAAGACTTTCTTTGCATCAGTCTTTACTATAGAAAACCCAAACGATATACCAGCAGTAACAACAGTCCAAAATGAAAACACCGAGGTATTAAGTAATATCAGCATTACAGAAAGGGACGTAATAAAATGTATTGATAAATTAAATGTAAATAAGTCACCTGGCCCAGACACGATCTCCCTCACGTATTAAAGGAAGCAAAAAGTGAAATAGTAAAACCTCTGACTCTGCTCTTTAACTATTCTTTACACACCGGACGAATGGAAGCTCGCTAACGTAACACCAATATTTAAAAGAGGCAGCAAATCTCTACCTAGCAACTATCGCCCTATCAGCCTAACCTCAGTCGTATGCCAAATGCTAGAGACAATCATACGAGATAAACTTACAAATCACTTAGAGGAAAACAACTTACTTAGAGACACTCAACACGGTTTTCGTAATAAACGCTCTTGCCTAACGAACCTATTAGACTTTTTAAATGACATTTTCAATGAATACGATAAGAATAAAGCAGTAGACATAATTTATCTTGATTTCCAAAAGGCTTTTGACAAAGTTCCCCATAAACGCTTAATAACTAAATTAAAATCACACAGAATCCAAGGCGATACCGTAAGATGGATAGAAAACTGGCTAAGCAACCGTAAACAACGCGTGGTAATAAATGGAAAATCTTCTAGTTGGACTGATGTTACGAGCGGGGTGCCACAGGGGTCAGTTTTAGGGCCAATCCTATTCCTAGTTTACATAAACAACATAGACGAAGGCCTCTCATGTATAATATCGAAATTTGCTGATGACACCAAAATTGCAAATACAGTACTCACTATTGCGCAGACTAAAGAAATGCAAAGTAATCTCGATAAATTGTCAAATTGGGCGAAAACTTGGGAAATGTCCTTCAATGCAGATAAATGTAAAGTGCTCCACATCGGACATCCTAACATAGCAGCAAACTACTCATTGAATGGTAATCAACTCAAAAGCATGGATCGAGAGACAGACCTAGGGGTAACAGTATCAAGTAACCTAAAACCCAGTCTGCAGTGTACGGAAGTAATTAAGCAAGCAAATAAAACTATCGGCTTTATCGGCAGAGCATTCGAGTATAAATCTAAAGACACAATCCTCACTTTGTATAATTCCTTGGTCCGTCCCCTTATGGAGTATTGTGTTCAAGCCTGGTGCCCGTACTACCAGAAAGATATAGCAAAATTGGAACGAGTCCAACGTAGAGTTACTAAAATGATACCAAGTCTGAGAAATAAAACGTATGATGAGCGGCTAAGCGAATTAAATCTATTCCCATTGACACAACGTAGACTGAGAGGGGACTTAATCCAGGTATTTAAAATAATCAAAGGCATAGATAATATGGACTGCACCAAATATTTCACTATCGAACAATCAAACTACACGAGAGGAAACGGCTGCAAAATCATAGGTAAATTTTTTAATTCGCACGAATCAAAGAATTTCTTTTTTAACCGGGTCGTCAACTTATGGAATGGGCTTCCCCGTAATGTAATTGACTGTAACACCGTAGACAGCTTCAAACGTCGCTTAGATAAACACCTTGCGTCTAATCCCCGACTTACAATGTTTAATTTTTGCCCATTACAGGGTGGCAAGTTAGCCCAAATTTCACCTACTTTCTATCTTTCCTATAAAATTTCCTTGTGGGAGTATTTCAGCCAACCCCACAGGGTTCCCGATTCCTGACTTATTTTCCTGTACGGCTCAGGCCGGAGGGATTGGAGGGTGGGGAGGGAGCCTTCTACTTTGCTATCCTTACCTACGACTATCACTGGGGAGTAATTCATTCTCCACCAGTAACCTCCTAATCAGATCACCGTCGTGTGGACCGTAAGGTCCTGTTGTGGTCTGTGTTTCTATGTAACTCTATGTAACACACACACATACCACACACACACAGAACGACCCCATAATTATTTTGCTAACACACACACTCACACACACACACTCACATAAACGACCCCTAAATTCTTTTCCTAACACACACACACACACACACACACACACACACACACACAAGACACCCTTAAGTTTGTAAACACCAAAGCACACACACACAATCAAACACACACACACAGTCACACAAAGCCTTCAACTTCAACTCCTCATACATCATTTTTTACATTTATCGTTATCCTATTGTCCATTCATCTATATAATTTCTCATTATATTATTCATCATATTTATATTTCTTCCATATAGAATATCATCATGTTCATGTGTCAATTTGTGCATTTTCAGCCTTGTGGCTGCCATATCAATAACCATTTATCATTATTATTATTATTATTATTATTATTATTGCACACATAAAAGGACCCCCATACTTATTTTCCTACCACACCACACACACACACACATACACACACACACACACACACCTGGAAGTATGTGGATGACTCTACAGTAGGAGTCACTATCAACAATGACTCTCCTGATTACAGTCATCTACAGAATATCCTTGACCACCTGCAATCCTGGGACCAAGAGAAAATAGTGTCACCATCACCAAACCAAAACTGTAGTAATGCACATCAGTACATCCACC
>JAWQEG010003142.1:105000-112500 GCA_033782935.1 Petrolisthes cinctipes
TCATTAGAGATAACCCTGGGTAAAATTGAAATAAATAAAGACAAAGACGATGCATATGATTCTATATACGTCAAACTCAAAGTAAATGGAAAACATTTAATCATCGGTACAGTATATCGTCCCCCCAAAACTACTATAGAACATGACCATTTGTTATACGAAGAGATAAAATCAGTAATAGAAAATAAAAAATGCCATTATATGCGGTGATTTTAACCTTCCAAGAATAAACTGGAAATTTCAGTCAGGCGACAACGAAGGAAAACGTCTGTTGAAAATCGTTCGTAAACTCTATTTAAATCAATTGGTACAAGAACCAACTCTAGATAATAATATCCTCGACATTGTTTTAACAACAGACCTTAATTAATCAGTTCAATGCCAAGTCGGTGAGTCCCTTGCAAACAGCGATCACAGAATAATAAGATGTAACATAAATTGTAACACTAAAATATGCGAAAATAATCAGTTAGTACTAACTATAAAAGAGCAAACTTTGACAATATTAGAAAAGAACTAAACGAAATAATTGGACAGAATTGTTAAATAATGAAGACGTCGATACGATGTGTAATATATTTACAGAAAAACTCCTGTCAATTGAAAAGAAACATGTACCGAGAATAAAGAAACGAAGTAACAACCGCAAATCAGTTTGGATGACAAATGAAATTCAGCGAACTATTAATAATAAGAGAAAGGCATATAAAATTATATAAACGTACCGATTCACGCATAGACTATAATAAATATGTAGATACAAAACGTAAGAGTGAAAGACAAATCAGACATGTCAAGCGTAACTATGAGAAAAGTATTGCCCCTCGAGTCCAAGACAAATCCCAAGAAATTTTATCAGTACATCAGAAATAATAAAAACGTGAAAGCAAGCATAGGGCCAGTACTAAACAAAAACAATGCCTTAGTTAATGGGAATAAAGATATTGCAACCGTACTAAATGGACATTTTAACTCAGTTTTTACAAAGGAAAACGAAATTAATTTGCCAGAACCTCCAAACTTTTCACAGGTAACAGATGGTAATAAACTAGAAATTAATGAATTTACAGACGAAGAACTCTTAAAGTATCTAAAAACACAAGATCCTTTTAAAAGTGTAGGATGTGACGAAGTGTCCCCCAGACTATTACGTGAATGTCATAGAGAAGTTGTACAACCTTTAAAAATAATATTTAATATGTCACTAAGCAAATGTAAAGTGCCAGCCCTTTGGAAAAAAGCCAATGTAACTCCTATATTTAAGAAAGGTAATAAAAGTCACGCCGGAAACTACCGCCCAATAAGCTGAACATCTGTTATAATAAAAATATTTGAAAAACTTTTGAGAGATAAAATAGTATCACATCTAGATGAGCAGAACTTAATTCTGGACTCTCAACACGGTTTCCGTAACAACAGATCTTGTTTAACAAATTTACTCGAGTTTTTTAACTATATAAGCTGTAATGCAGACGAAAAAGTGCCAACTGATATTATATATTTAGACTTTCAGAAAGCATTTGACACAGTACCACACAAGCGACTACTATTAAAGTTAAAAGCACATGGCTTGGGGGAACAGTTGTGTACATGGATTGGTGATTGGCTATTAAACCGCCGGCAAAGAGTCGTAATTAATGGGGAAGCATCAGACTGGCTGGATGTTGTAAGTGGGGTGCCACAGGGATCAGTGTTAGGTCCAACACTATTTTTAAAATATATAAACGACTTAGAATGCGGACTTATCTCGAAAATATCCAAATTTGCCGATGATACAAAAATTGGGGGTATTGCAGAAAGCGTCGAAGACTGTGAAGCCATTCAGAGCGACCTAAACACACTGTCAGAATGGTGCGATAAATGGTTGTTGAAGTTTAATGCGGATAAATGTAAGGTGATGCATGTAGGTAATAACAACCTAAGACATAATTATAGATTACAAGGTAGAAATCTTGCAAAAGTAAAAGAGGAAAAGGATTTAGGTGTCATAATTAGTAGCAATCTAAAGACGAGTGCGCAGTGTTTGGCAGCAAGTAAAAAAGCAAATGTAGTATTAGGCTTTATTGCTCGGATTTTTAAATATAAGTCACCAGAAGTAATAACACGCTTATATACATCTCTTGTTAGACCACACTTAGAATACTCAGTTCAACTATGGTCCCCTTGTTTTATTAAAGATGCTAAAAGGTTGGAAAGCGTACAAAGAAGAGCAACTAAAATGATCCCTGGCATTCGTAATTTAACATACGAGGAAAGATTAATAAAGCTCAACATGTTTTCTCTAGAAAAACGTAGAACACGTGGGGACCTCATCGAAACTTTTAAAATCCTTAAAAACTTTGATAAAATTAATTATGAAAATTTATTCCAGCTCTGTCCTCAGTCCGGTTCGAGAAATACCGGTTATAAATTACAAGGACAACGTTTTAACACAGAACAGCGAAATAACTTTTTCAATATCAGAGTCGTAAACTATTGGAATAAACTTCCGGCATCTGTAGTAGCAGCGAATACAGTAGAAACATTTAAAAATCGCCTCGATAAATATTTTCAAGAAAATGGGTTTTAATAAGTTTTATTGTATTTTTTTTTTCTCATATAGTAGTGAGTACTGTAGATGTTAGAATCAGACTTCAACCACTTTCCCTACATGCCTATAAAATTTCCTTGTGCGTTCTTTATAACAAGCAAGGTGTTATTTTCTATCTGTTTTTCCAACCGGTATCTCCGGTGGGAGTGGTGGGGTGGGGAGGAGCCTTGTCCCTTGCTATCCTTTCCTTCAACACGTAGTCTAGATTAGCATAGTTAAACAGGTAACCTAGTAAAAGGTCACTATGGACCTCCTGTTGCCTGTACTTCCTTTGTATTCCTTTGTATTCTTCTTCCCTATATCCTCTTATCCTTCTTGTTTTTCTCCATCTTCTTCTTCTCCTTATTTTCTTCTTCCCTATATTCTCTTCTTCTTCTCTTTCTCTATTTCTTGTCCCTCTCTTCTTCCCTATATCATTTTTTCCTTCTCTTTCTCCATTTTTGTCATTATCTTCTTCTTCCCTATATCTTCTTCTCCTTCTTGTCTTTCTCCATTTCTTGTCCCCCTGTCCTTCCCTTCCTGCCAATTGCTCCTTTCTTCAACAGGTAATCAAACAGCAAGTCAGTACCCATCATCACACACCAACCACCCAACACCCACTCCATTACAAACAGCTGAAAAAAAACATACACACACACATAAAGATATATACACACACAACTACATACACACAAAATATATACACACAAAATTATATACACACACCAACCACCCAACACCCACTCCATTACAAACAGCTGAAAAAAAAACACACACACATAAAGATATATACACACACAACTACATACATACACACACACACACACACACATATACACACCATTGACTCAGAAACCACTCCATTACAAGCAACTGGAAAAAACATACACACACACATAAAGATATATACACACACAACTACATACACACAAAAATATATACACAACTACACACACAAATATATACACACACAAAGATATAAAAAAAATATATATATACTTGCAATACTCACAAAAATATATAAAACTACACACAAAAGTACACACACACAGTACACACATATACAGTTCACCTACACATAGTACAATACACACAGTATATTACAGCAAAACATATCCATAACACACCTACACACACAACACAGAAAACACACATACAGTACAATACAATACACACATCCAGAACAAACTTACATACATACATAACACACCTACACACAGTACAATATACACACATACAGTACACCTACACAGAGTACAATACACACATAGGCTACACATATACATAACACCTACACACTTTACAATATACACACACATACACAACACACCTACACACATACAAACAGTACACACCTACACACACACAATACACACATACACAACACACATACAAACACAGCAAACACACATACATAACACATACACACATACACAACACACCTTCACACACACAAACACAACACACCTACACACCTACACATACACATAACACACCTACACATACACATAACACACCTACACACAGTACATAACACACCTACGCACACACACATACAAACTCAACACACCTACACACACACATAACACACCTACACACATACAGTACACACCTGAACACCGTGTGGCCAATAACCAGTCGTACAGCCAGCATGACCCAAGGTGGAGAGGGCACAGGTCACGTATGTTGAGGCACTTGGGATTAAAACACCTGGGAGTGGGTAGGAGGGGAGGGGGGAGAGGGGAAAGGGGGGGGAGGAGATAGGTAGGGTTGGGGGAGAGGAAAAGGGGGGGGGGGGGTGTAGAGGGAAAGAGGGGGGGAGGGTTGTGGAGAGAGGGAAAGAGGGGGAGGGAGTATTGGGATGATTGGGAGGGAAAGAAAGGAAGGGGAGTATTGGGGAGGGGAGGGAGGGAGGAGAGGGAAAAAGGGGGATGGAAGAGGGGAGAGGAGAGGGAAAGGGTGGGGGTGTGGAGATAGGGAAAAAGGGGGAGAGAAGAGGGGAAAGGGGACATTGGGATGGTTGGGAGGGAGAGAAACGGATGGGGGAGGGAGGGAGGGGACGTGGAGAGGGAAAGAGGGGGGATGGGGGGAGAGAAAGGGTGGGAGTGGAAGGAAGGAAAGAAAGTGTGGATAGGGGAGGGGTGGAAAATAAGGAGGGAAGAGTGGGTGGGTGGAAGGATGGTTGGATGGAGGGGAAAGGGTTGATTGGTGGAAGGAAAGGATGGGTGGAGATAGAGAGGATGGAGGGATGGAGGGGAGGGAAGTGAGGGAGGATGGAGTGGAAGGGAAGGGAGATGATTGGAGGGAGAGAAAAGTTTAGGGGGCCTCGAATAATAATAATAATAATAATAATAATAATAATAATAATAATAATAATAATAATAATAATAATAATAATAACCATAATAATAACAAGAACAATTACCGTGCGTGGATAATAATAATAATAACAACAATAACAACATTTACCTTGTGTGGATAATAGCAATAACAATAACAACATGTACAGCCACAATCAAATAACCACCAACACTTTCCTTCCATCGTGCAAATAAATCAGTATCATATCAAAGTATAATAATACAATACCTTACGTCAACTCAACCCCCTCAGTTATTATTATGAGGTGCTGCAAAATCATACATGTGTTGTTCTATATTACCAAGATATTTACTACGATGGAAGGAAAGTGTTGGTAGATATTTGATTGTGGCTGTACCGTGCGAGGATAATAATAATAATAATAATAATAATAATAACAACAACAACATTTACCGTGCGTGGCTGTAAACTTGGTGTAGTCAGTCATTTTGGTAGTGACGACGAAAGGTGTAAGTGTTTGTACTGTGACTCCCATACCACTCACCTCCCATCTCAGGGTCTCAGAAAACGACTTTACAAACGCCTGTATGGTGAGGAAGGGACATGCACACACGAATATTATAATGGTGTGTGTGTGTGTGTGTGTGTGTGTGTGTGTATAATGGTTGAAACACACACACACGACGAAATGAATCATCACACACACACACAAACACACACGAAGGACTAAAGATATACATACGATATAAACAAGAATATTATAAGGATATAATGTGTGTGTGTGTGTGTGTGTGTGTGTGATGATAAATTTTGAAACATACTAAAATACAAACTCATCTAATCCTCATCTAATTAATATAAACCTCTTATCTAACACACACACACACACACACACACACACACACACACACACACACACACACACACACACACACACAAAAAAGCAGTTTGTGGCACCCTGAAAAAAAAAAACACACACACACACAATAAATAAATAAAGAAAAAACTAAACAACCTTGGTGGCACAGTAAACACCAAAATGAGGAAGAGGGTAGTAAGCGAGCACGGAAGCCAAGTTGACGATGGCACCAGCTTTACGTCCACTCATCCCGGGCAGCACAAGGCGAGTCATCATCATAACACTGGCCATATTGACGTTGACAAGGTCCCATATCTCTTCTTCACTCACATCTGGGAATTTCTTGGGCGGGTAGATGTTGAGACCCACGTTGTTCACTGCATTTAATAAGAGAACGTGAGATGTTGAGTTCATGAAGTTATAAGAGAACGTGAGGTGAGTTAATTAATGAAGTTATAGGAGAACGTGAGATGAGTTAATTCATGAAGTTATAGGAGAACGTGAGGTGAGTTAATTAATGAAGTTATAGGAGAACGTGAGATGAGTTCATGAAGTTATAGGAGAACGTTAGATCAAGTTATCAGGTTATAGGTCCCGCAGAGGGCCGCTCATGGGCAGCATAATATGCGGGGGTTGTGCGGGGGATTTAGGGATCCAGGGTAGGATTAGGAAGGGGGTTAGGATGAGGGTGGATTGGGTCAGGGACTGTGGGTTGTGGATTAGGATTGGGGAGGTAATGATTTGTGATCCTATTTCTAAACGTGTCAAGAGTGGGGCTATTAACTACATGAGATGGGAGATGATTCCACTCTTGGATGCTGCGGGGAAAGAATGAGTGTCTAAATATATCAGTGCTTGTCTGGTATGTATGGTATTTTAAGTTGTGGCTGCCTCTAGTGGATCGTATACTTGTAGGGTGTAGATATGTGTCTTTGTCTATGTCAACTAACTTGTTTGTGATTTTGTATATCATCTGTTGTCTGTGTATCTGTCTTCGTGTTACCAATGGGTCTAGTTTTGAGTCTTGTTTAAGCAAAGTGACTGATGTAATGTGTCTGTTGTTGTTGTTGTTGATGTTCTCCCGGGGCAGAATGGCCTCCTGCCCCACAGACCCCTGGTACACTCTGGTCGCAGTGAAAAAACAAATTAAAATAAAGGAAGGGCTGGCCCTATATGCCTGGGCTACCGAAGCACATCCCAAGGAAATGGGACCAGAGCTTACTGGACCAGGGAGTCTGGGGGCCTCCGACCGCCAGGGAGATTGGGGGGAAGGCTTTGATCCCACAGCCAGTGCTGTGGGCCCAAGTCCACGTTACCACAAGAGCTACAAGTGGGGCCACACCTTCCATGAGACCAGCCCTGAAGGGACCATAAGAGGGAGGGAGTTTACACTGCTGCATGCAAAGGGAAATGCACCCCCGTGTGCTGGCGGTCCACACAGCAGTGGAAAAAAAAGAAAGAAAACAAAAAAAAAAAGGCCTCCGGTTGCAGTGCACCTCACGTGGATTTTTAATCCATGTGGGCAGATCTCATCAAATCCACTAGAAAGTGACAAGATCCTACAACAATCTTTATTCTAGCCCTGTGGGGGATAACTAATATTCAAAGAGAATAAAGTCAGCCCCACTGGGCCCGTAATGTGTCTGTAATCACGTCTGGCTCATCTTGCAGTTTTGTTTTGTATGGACTCTAATTTATTGATATTATTGTAAGTGTGTGGGTCCCAGATGAGTTCATGAAGTTATTAGCA
>JAWQEG010003142.1:115000-127500 GCA_033782935.1 Petrolisthes cinctipes
ATAATAATAACACACATTTAAAAAATAGAACTATTGATTGTAATGCTTGCGTGTATAAAAATAATAATAATAATAATACTAATAATAATTACACACACACATTTAAAAAAGAGAACTATTGAGTGTAGTGCTTGCCTGTATAATAATAATAATAATAATTTTTCTTTTGGTGTGGTATCCCTCCATGCACTGACCTGCCCATTTCCCGCCATATTTTCGCGCCAAATCTTGATGGGGAGAGACGAGCCTTGCCCATACAAACTTACGCAGCCCCGCCACCAGTTCCAACATTATGTACACCAACCACCAGGCCACCGTCACCAGTCCAACCCAATACACGCACCACTCCACCACGCCCACGTACGACATCACCCACTCCACCACGCCCACGTACACGGACCACTCCATCACGCCCACGTACGACATCACCCACTTCAGACACGTTCAGATTTCCTACGGCACCAATTATTTATACCCTAGCTTAACACGAAGATAACACGATGGCTGATATTCATGAACATTTCGTGGTGTTGACATACGATGGAACACACACACACACACACACACACACACATGGAATTTAATACACTATTCAGGGAACCAATAAATAATAAATGTTAATAAATGAATCTGGAGCAACTGATTCCTCCAAACTACTCCATGCAACAGGCCATGCACCAATATTATTGTTCATCAGGTCCTGTTTCCTGGCACACTGTGGAGGAATCAAGGTGCTCCAATGTATGTACCAAAAATGTATTATATTTTTAATTAATAAACTTCGCTGGTTGTTTGTTCACTTTACGAGTACGTGAAGATTATATTTCCCTACTGTAATAATAATAATAATAATAATAATAATATTGATATTATTAGTGGTAGTATTATTGTTATTATTATTATTAGTATTTTTACCAGGTACAAATATATCGTTTTATTTCAAAGCATTATGATATTTGATATAACTTTGCCTTACATTAAAGTGTAATAATAATAATAAAACAAAAGAGAATACAATTAATGTAGTATATAATATTTTCACCATTATTATTATTATTTTCTTTTCTTTTCAGGTCACTACCCAAGGCTTTTCATTTAGTATTTCCAGTAAACACACACACACAAACACACACACACAAGAGCAGGAACTACATATACGCTCACCCCGACAGCCACGTAACAAATGACATCACTGTATCTGCCTTTCTCTGTTTATGTACCCTGAGACAAAGTGTGGAGGAGGGGATGGGGGAGGGGGGTTAAGGAGGTAAGGTGATCTGCCAGGTTCGTAACATATATATTTAGATACTCACTATTTGACACAGTAACATCCTACGAGAACGTGAAAACATAATATAGGCAGTAATTATGTTTGAGTTATCCACATGTGTATGAAAACTTATATCAAGTTACCCACTCACTCTGCAATATTCCAAACAGATACATGTACTAAAGCCTTCCTTACTCACTCACTCAGCAATACAGACACATAAAGACACATACACAGCCTTCTTTACCCACTCACTCAGCAATACAGACACATGCACATATACAGACACATACACAGCCTTCTTTACACACTCACTCAGCAATACAGACACATACAGACACATACACAGCCTTCCTTACTCACTCACTCAGCAATACAGACACATACACATATACAGACACATACACAGCCTTCTTTACACACTCACTCAGCAATACAGACACATACAGACACATACACAGCCTTCCTTTCTCACTCACTCAGCAATACAGACACATAAAGACACATACACAGCCTTCCTTACTCACTCACTCAGCAATACAGACACATGCACATATACAGACACATACAGACACATACACAGCCTTCCTTACTCACTCACTCAGCAATACAGACACATGCACATATACAGACACATACAGACACATGCACAGCCTTCCTTACTCACTCACTCATCAACATTTCATACAAACACATGCACAGCTTCCATTCCTTCTTTCCTACTTGGATCCGCATTCCTCTTAAATATTATATCCTCAGGCGGCCACACATCTCCGTCTCCATTTAGCCACACGACCTTGCTTCATTCCTTTCCTCCTGGATCTATTTTTTTTTTCACACACACACACACACACACACACACACACAAAACAAACAGCATTTTGAATATTTTCTTTAGATTGTTGCAAAAATTAAGCTTACTGTTGTCATCATTGAATATAAAGATGTACATAAATCTAGGTGGGTTGTATTCACTTTTCACCTTCATAAATCCTGATACCGTGTATAAATAGTGTATGTATAAAGAGTGTATGTATAAAGAGTGTATGTAAGAGTGTATATATAACTATAGTCTATTTCATTTTATCTGAAAACGACGATCTGTAAAATGGCAACATTGCATTGCCAGCTCGTGATTGGCTGAACAAACATTGTCCTTAACCCTTGACCACAGAGCTACAAACATAGAGCGATCGACCCTGTGTTATTAGATAGGGGAGGAGTGTCACCACAGGCGATCGCTCTATTGTATAGATAGCTGCGCTTTGAACTCCCGTACGTACTTGTATAGTATGTTTCTATCCACAGTTATTGACATTTCCCTGATTTGTAAAGCATTGTATCTTGTTTTTTAATTATGCAGGTTTTGTTAAATTAATTAACAAGGCTAAGATAATGTCCATACGGAAAATTATGCAAAGAAATTAAACTTAAACTGGTTTATTAAACAAGACAAATATATATAACTGTAATCTGTCTCCCTCTCCCTCCACTTACCTTACATACATACATACATATTACTCTAGTGTGACATTCATACATACATACATATTACTCTAGTGTGACATATATACATACATACATATTACTCTAGTGTGACATACATACATACACACATTCTAGTGTGACATGCATATATACACACATATTACTCTAGTGTGACATACATTCATACTGAACAATGTGAACATAAAACACTGATCATAATAGAGATTAAGTACGTTGTATATATATATATTATGAGAAGGTGACTGTGGATGAGAGCCAACGATAGTTTTGTTTATCTAACTCATTTCACCTATTAACCGAAATGTATTTATATTTAATCAGCCATTCACTGATATATCGGTTAAAGAAATACTTATTCATATATTGTGTCACTATAATGTAGTTAATATACCATATCATCAATGAAAGACCGAATAAATGAAATAATATCTTACCCTGGCATAAGCTACCAGGGCTGGCGGGTTGAGGGGAAGGGCACGTATCATGGCCGCCAACCCACTTACGGTGGTGATACGCCAGGGGGGGGGGGGGGGGGTTAAGCGCTCTATGTGTATAGCTCTGTGCCCTTGACTCATTGATATAAACATTTAAATTAACCCTTCATTCACTTCATTGTATGATCCTGATATGCAAAGAAAATTCTCATTTGTTATTTCATATATGCAAATCATGTTCATCTGTTGTATTAACCATATAAACAGACACAAGAAAGAAAAATTCAAATCCAAGTCGACCATCTGTAAACGTAAACGAACACAATATTCCAGTCAATTTTGTTTCTCCAAGTTTTACTTAGATAAATAGATATCTGTCTTCATAGGCATTCTTAAAAGGAAATCTAATATTTATTGAATTAAAATGGCATGAGAATTGTTATAATATAGACAGAAATACGAGGTGAGTTTTTTTGTTTTTTCTATAGCACACCTCGTATTTCTGTCTATATTATAACAATTTTCATGCCATTTTAATTCAATAAATATTAGATTTCCTTTTAAGAATGCCTATGAAGACAGATATCTATTTATCTAAGTAAAACTTGGAGAAACAAAATTGACTGGAATATTGTGTTCGTTTACGTTTACAGATGGTCGACTTGGATTTGAATTTTTCTTTCTTGTGTCTGTCTATATGGTTAATACAACAGATGAACATGATTTGCATATATGAAATAACAAATAAGAATTTTCTTTGCATCTCATGATCATACAATGATGTTAATGAAGGGTTAATTTAAATGTTTATATAAATGAGTCAAGGGTTAAGGACAATGTTTGTTCAGCCAATCACGAGCTGGCAATGCAATGTTGCCATTTTACAGATCGTCGTTTTCAGATGAAATGAAATAGACTATAGTGTATGTATAAAGAGTGTATGAATAAAGAGTGTATATATTGTAACAGTTAAACAATGTATAATTCGACATTACATCCTAGAGACATTTGTGCTTAAAATTATCCAAGAAGGTCATCATTCAATTTAAGGAGAGAGTACAGTATACTTTTGGTACATTAGAGCGACTTGATTCCTCCAAAGTATGTCAAGAAACAGAACCAAATGGACAAATATAATGGTGTCCTGTTGCTTGAATTAGTTTGGAGGAATCATTATCTACAAAATATCATCCTGTATAATTATATATATTGTTAGTGGTGTATCTGGAGTAACTAAATCCTCCAAGCTATTCCAAGCAACATGCACGACACCAATATTATTATTATTATTTGTTTTTTCTTTATTATTAGTAGTATTATTAGTATTATTTATTTATTGTCTTTATTATTATTATTATTATTTATTTATTTTTTTTAATTATTATTATTATTGTTATTATTATTATTATTGTTATTATTATTATTATTATTATCATTTACATTATTATTATTATTATTATTTTTATTATTTATTTATTTATTTATTCATTCTCTTTATTATTATTATTATTATTATTATTTTTATTATTATTATTATTATTATTATTATTTCTTTTTTTATTCATCTGGTCCTGTTGTTTCCTTGCAAACTTTGGAGGAATCAAGACGCTCCAATGTACAGTCGCGGCACATAATCCTTGACCAGACTTCCCCTTTCACCCTGATCCTGGACTATTTGCCGCGACTGTACCAAAAGTGTATTTATCCCCGTTAAGCTTCAATGACTCCTTAACTAAAATATATATATATATATATAAAATAAATATGAAAACTATCATTACTTGCCACCCTGGATATTGTGTGTGCGTGTGTGTGTGTGTGTGTGTGTGTGTGTGTGTGTGTGTGTGTGTGTGTGTGTATTTAAGCCCGTGTGTGAGTGTGTGTGTGTGTGTATTTAAGCCCGTGTGTGTGTGTGTGTGTGTGTGTGTGTGTGTGTGTGTGTATGTATCAAAGACTGTGTGTGTATATATCTAAGCCAGTGTGTGTGTGTGTGTTTTCCTTGAATTTCCTTTATGTTTTTCCTTCAAGATGTGCTGAGTCAGGCCACACCACTTTTGGCGACCACTGTACATAACTTAACAGCCTCTCTCTCTCTCTCTCTCTCTCTCTCTCTCTCTCTCTCTCTCTCTCTCTCTCCAACCTCTAAAGATGCCCATCCCCTTCTACAGAAGCAGTTAGTCCTGGAGACCATAGCCAATGTATGAGTGTCAGTTCCAGCCGGACACCATATCTATGTTGATGGTTGAGTGCAGGCAGATGGGAGTGCAGCGTGTGCCATGTTTTCCCCCACCATGGAGCCTCCTGTGGAGGGTGGTTGGCGTGGCCGCAGACTGCCAGACTCATCCACCTCCACCTTCTGTGAACTCCATGGCATTCTGGATGCAGTAACTCTACTTGTTCGAAAAAATATGAATGGGTTAATAATCAGTGACTCTAAATCTGCTCTTAAAGCACTCTCATCTTCGGGGCCCAGTTGTGGCCGTGTCGTGTGGGACATATTGTGTCAACTCGCAGCTGCCCACAATGCCTCACTTGTCTTGTCCTTCGTATGGATGCCTTCCCATATTGGGCTTGCTGGGAATGACACGGTAGACAGCCTTGCCAAGGCCGCCTGCACGCTGGACTTTGGGGGTGGGGACGCTCAGTGAGTCAGTGAGTCAGTGACTGACTCAGCCCTCCCTCCGCTGCCATCAACACAGGATATATTCGGCAGCTCTTGCCAGTACAGTACAGCGTAGGGATGAAGAGAGGGGTAATAGTGTCTCTATACAACACCATGATAATTTTCTTCAGAACCGACATAAATACCGCCGACATGGGCTCAAGGTGCGTAGACACAATGTTGTAAGTGCCAGGCTCAGGCTGGGATATCGGCCTGTGTGGCAGGTTGCAAATACACAGGATATACCACATTACACCTCATGTAAACTGTGCAACAGTCCTAATGCTAACAACCTGGAACATTACTGCCTTCAGTGCCCCACAGTTAGGAACCTATTGCCACAGGGACGGAACCTACTTCTAACCTGCCAATATATACTCAGTGATGATAACTTAGATCTAATTCTTGCTCGCCATCCATACTTTGGGGGATTCTAGTTTTATATTTGAACCGTTTGGATAATGATGGCTGTGATAAAAAGGGTGGTCATGGGGTAATGTTGATGTAGTGAGGATGATGATATACTGTACAGTACTGTAATGGTTGTAGGATTATTTAGTATATTATATTCTGTGATACTAGACATACAATGCTGTGATGTTCAAGGATAATTTAGTGATATAATGTAGTGTGGGGTCTGCTATTGTGTTGTGGTCTGATTATGATACCATGAAGATGTTGATATGTAGTGCTGTAGTAGTTTTGATTATGTGATACATGATGGGATATACAGTACTTTTGTGTGGTGCTAGGATTTAGTAATGTGGTACAGTATTTGTAGTGCTATGATACATGACATGATACTGTAGTGGTATATGAGGTGATTATGATGTGAGTTGAGGTGTAAAGTGCAGCAATGTATGATTTGATATGGAAATCGAGGGATGATGTGATACAAATGATACAGTGCTGCTCTGATATGAGACTTGATATGCAGTGCAGTAATATGTGATATTTATTTGAGAAATGTTTATTTATTTGAGAGATATATATCAGGAATTATTATAATGTGAGATCTGATGTGGGAAAAGTGCCATATTAATGTAATTTACTTGTACCTGAAAATGTTGTACCTTTGTTTGACGCATTTGGCCTAATAAATTAATTAAATAATCTCTCTCTCTCTCTCTCTCTCTCTCTCTCTCTCTCTCTCTCTCTCTCTCTCTCTCTCGTGTGTGTCTGTGTGTATAAAAATTCTTGTTTTTTTTTTTTCGATTTCATTCTCACTCTCTCTCACTACAGAAATTCATGCTTTTTTTTTAACTCTAAATTTCTGACTACATCACAGGGTCCCTAAATTTATTCATTATAGAAAAACTTACCCTTAATTCATGTTAGTTTTCTCTGAACGAAACCAAATATAATCGTCGTTTTCTATTTAGTTTAATTTTTAACCTGGTACTTAATTCACTTTTGTTACATTGGAGTGCCTTGATTCCTCCAAAGTATGCCAGTTAGCAAAAATAATGGTGTTCAGTTGCTTGGAATAGTTTGGAGGATTCTTTAGTTGCTCCAGATTTACTAACACAAAACTTTCCCCCTTAAGGACCCTGTGATCGTGTATGAGAAATGGAGGCTTCTTCTGATTCCTCCTGACCATGCCACGAAACAAGCTCCTTCCATATAGGTGTGTGTGTGTGTGTTTCGTGGCAATATTTGAAGGACTCGTATACCTCCAATTTTCTGACTACATTACGGGGTTCCTTAAGGGGGTGCGAGAATAGGGGGACAGGCTTTGGGGGGGGTTTAGGGGGGTGCAGGAGTAGGGGGGTTTAAGGGGGTGCAGGAGTAGGGGGACAGGCTTTGGGGGGAGTGGTTTGGGGGGTGCAGGAGTAGGGGGACAGGCTTAGGGGGGTTTTGGGGGGTGCAGGAGTAGGGGGACAGGCTTTCTACCCACACCAAGCCTGTCCCCCTATTCCCGCACCCCCCTAACCCCCCCCCAAGCCTATCTCCTACTCCCGCACCCCCTTAAAAGTGTATAATGATAAAAGTCCCATTTTAAAAGTTAACAAATTTATTACAAGAATAAATTACGTCCTACATGAGTTGACCAATTTATTACTAGATTTATATTTTATCTACTGTATTTCTGTTCTTATATTCCTCTACATACATTCATTACTACATTTTCAGCGAGCTCGTAAAAAAAAAAAAAAAAAAAAAAAAATATATATATATATATATATATATAATAAAAATAAATAAATGAATAGGAAATGAACAAATAAAATAAATTACTACATTATTTTTTTTACTACTATCCATTAATTCCTATACATATTTATTCATTTATTATATTTATTACATTTAAGAGCAGTAAGTAAGTGTTCGGTAGAGGGAACGGGTACATAATCCTTAACTTATAAACAAATGAGTCGTAGTAAAGGTAAGGGTTTTTTTTTTTTTTCCCCTTTCTCTTTCTCTTCCTTTTCCTCCTCCTTCTCCTACTTCTTTTCCCCCTCTCCTCTCCCTCTACTTCTTCCTTCTCCTCTCCCTCTTCTTCCTCCTCCTTCTTCTCCTACTTCTTTTCCCCCTCTCCTCTCCCTCTTCTTCCTCCTCCTCCTTCTCATTCTTCTCCTAATCTTCCTCTTTCTTCTCTTCCTCCCCTCCTTCTTCTCTTACCCCTTCTCTTCTTTATCTTCCTCCTCCCCCCCCCTACTTCTCTTCCTCACCCCCCTCCTTCTTCTACTTCTCTTCCTCCTCCTTCACTTATCATTCCTCCAGCAACCTGAACCTATTCCTCCCCCCCCCTCCCCCCCACATCTCTCCCTCTCTCCATTTTCTCTACCCCCTCCCCCCTCACTTCCAATTCACAAACAAAATTTCACACTGGCTCTAGAGAAAAATTTTAAAAGTACGACAGAAAATCACACTAAAGAGAGAGAGAGAGAGAGAGAGAGAGAGAGAGAGAGAGAGAGAGAGAGAGAGAGAGAGAGAGAGAGAGAGAGAGAGAGAGAGAGAGAGAGAGAGAGAGAATAGCAAAAAAATGATTAAACTGAAGGAAACCTTGTCCCAGTTCTTCTTGGCAGCTATACTGATTTAGACCCATCCTTTTTGAGACCATGCATGTATCTGTCCAAGTGTCTCATCTAGAGCGACACTCGATAATCTCGGGGCCTCGCAAGAATCACGGGCAACTGAGTTAAAAAAATCTTCCCTTTATTAATAAGCTCGTTGTCCATCATCCCCCCCTTCCCCCCCACCCGAGTTTAGAGGGATAAACAAACACAGTGATGGCTGCTAAAGTAAACATTGTAACATCTTCTCTCTCATTACACACACCGAAAATTGGGGCGGTTTCTGTAGGTCATTCTGTCTTCCCTGCTCTTTCTAGAATCTAAAGGGACCCTGTGATCGTGTATGAGACCTGCTGGGTGGCTTCTGATTCCTCCTCACTGTGCCACGAAACAAGCTCATTTAGTAGTAGTAGTAGTAGGTGGTGTTTCGTGGCAATATTTTGAAGGACTCTTTTACCTCCAATTTTCTGACTACATCACAGGGTGCCTTAAATAATATACATGTAACCCCAAGTCTCCCATTTCACACACTCTCTAACAATTACTCGTGTTGTTTTTCTAAGAGAGGTCACTTTATATGTTTTCATTTTTATGATTATGATGGGTGAGGCAAGAGCAAGGCCAAAGTAACCCACTATACCCGTGTCTGTCTGTGTGTGTGTCCTATTTTTTAATCTCAATGTTCAGTGATATAGCCTAGTTTCTATTATCATTATTCGTAGGTATTATTCTTCTCCGGTTGATTGGTATAACAGCAGGATCGTAATTGTAACAAATATTCGGGCGCTAGAAAAAAAAAATATGTAGTACAACTCCTCCTGTTCATAAATTTATGACATTGATATACAAACAAATCAAATTAAAACAATAAATAATATGGTTAGATGAAGCAAGTTACCTTTAAGGCCTGTCCACACTAGGAAACATTGTCGGGAAACACTTTTTGCAAACAGTTGGGAAACTTGCTTTCTGTGCAGACTTCACTTGTTGTCAAGATGTCGAGTGAGGTGGTTGGTGCTACAGCTTCTGTAATTTACGTAGGTTTTGCACTTACGGTAAAACCAAGATCTAAATCTTGGGTAAAACAAGAATAAGAAAACGAGACGCTTATGGGTGAAGAAATTATCCCGAGCGGAGTGAGCGGCCACTTTCGTGAGCGACGCCAGTCTTCTAAATTTTCAGACATTTTTCTTGCCCCGGATTTTGGAAAGCTTTTTGGCCTGGTGATGAATCTCAGTTCTTGTGCCCCAGATTTTGGAATATGTCCGAACCTATTTCCTTCTAGACCAGTGGTTCTTAACCTTTTTCAATATATGCACCCCTTTAAAATCAGCAGTCAGTTCTCGCACCCCCCGATTGCTGAAAAAAAAAGAAGCTAAAACTGAAATACGTGGTTTTAATAAGTACATTTGTAGCCATCACAATACATTCCATGAAAGTATTGTAATGGCTACACCGCTACAGTAATGATTTATGTTATATAAACCGACCATTTAAATACACGTGAAGAAAGCAAAATCAGAAATGATTCACAACCAATCCTCCACCCTACTGTATAATTTTATGTATCAATAAGAAAAAGTTATCAAAACAGGGAAACCATAAATCACTCAAACCGAGGTCTACGTGTTAATGGTGCGGGAGGGTGGTGACGATAACCTCCCTCCCTCTGTGTCACCTACGTGTCCTCCCTCCCTCTGTGTCACCTATACGTGTCCTCCCTCCCTCGTCCCTCCGAATCACATACATATTTACTCGAGTCTGCAGCAACGTTGGCACTTCATTAGGAAATTAGGTGTAGGTTTTTCTCTAGCTCAAAACACTGCTGTAGCAAAAAGATTATTTTTTTTGCAGAAAAAAATAACATGCGTATATAAAAATATAATTTGCTTTAATTATGCCTATCCTCGCACCCCCTAGGAACCGGCCTCGCACCACCTAGGGGTGCGAGCACCCCTGGTTAAGAACCACTGTTCTAGACCATACCAGATAATATCATCAAACTAATCAATAATAGAAAGAATCAAATTATATTTTCTTCCAATAAAGAAACATAACCTTATGATTGAAGTGAAAATATTCCCGTAGTGACTTTACTCATCAGCGACGACTTTTAACTTCGCACGGCCTTCCAAAGTCTTCAGCTTTGGACACCTAATTTTTTTTTAACAAGGAACATTTGATGGTGACTTGCTTCTTGCCCAACTTAAGTAGATGGTGAAGGTTTTAATAACTTTGTGAGAATGTCTACTGCCTTTTTTGAATTACTGTTCAAAATGGTGGCATCCAAAATATCAACAAGGAATACAACATATAGAAAAGATACCGCCAGAAAATTAATGAAGGTAGGAGTGTCCATGAGACGGTTAATGTGTGGGGTCGGATCAGTCTACATGGAATGGGCGATATTACTCAAATAAACGGCCGATTTAATGCAGTGGAATAGTAGCCTATATGTAAATATTCTTAACAATGTTTTCGTGTCTGCCCCGTTCATCAAGCCGGAGTTGTGTAGAAATGAATTGCTCACCATCCTCAGTTTCAGTTGCTACCGTGGCCAAGTAAGAAGGCGATTACAACCCCATAGAGAACATCTGGGGGACAATGGTGAACAGCATGGAGTGTACGAGGGAGCACCTCATGAACCACACTTGCCAGCTGTGGCAGACTGATAGCTTCAATTACGCAAGCAGTGGAAAATTATCAAAATGTAATTGAATGATCTAACTTTTATTCAGAGCCGACAATAGTATAAGTGTCTCTATGGTAGTGAAGATGACATTACAAACACCCATTAACTTCCACACCAACCTTACCAACAGTGTTCCACCAGCCTGAGTCTGTTGTCTACACCTACCCTCTACACCACTGCTCAGGGGTTAGAGACTATGGTATTCGAGTGTACACCTTCAAGGTATCGAACCAGACCATCTCAGCAGGTTACTGACTTAATTAACCTAACACTTCCGGCTACCCGCACATACACTCAGACACACACACACACACACACAGACGCACACAATGATTCCCGTCCTGAATAGAAAACAAATCCCACTCTGAAATCTGCTTGCAAGAAAAATTTTCCCGACAATTAATTAATGCTTCCTAGTATGGACAGGTCTTTATTATGGTAAAACCACGGTCGAGTTAGTAACTCGACCGTTTGTAAAACAAGAATAATGGCGTCAAAACAAATAGGAAAACGGAGCTCCATCAACCCCAGTTCAAGGGTACACTTCGCTACAAGGAAAACAAATATATATACATACAGTTTAAGACACGGGAGTTGTCCAATAAATGCAGCCTATTAATTCACCGTACGTCAGGCCCAGGCAGGCAGGGTGGAAATTAACGTCAGTTGGAGAGATAATAATCATCACTGTGACCTAAATGTGAGTAGAGGAAATATATGATGGTGTGGGATAACCTAGACCCTTGAGTGTGTGTGTGTGTGTGTGTGTGTGTGTGTGTGTGTGTGTGAACTTGTACATACAACATTACGCAACGATGTCTGTCTGTCTGTCTGTCTGTCTCTCTCTCATAAAAAAAAAAATTACCACACATCTTTCCTCCCTTCCCTGGCCTCTCTCTCTCTCTCTCTCTCTCTC
>JAWQEG010003143.1:0-57500 GCA_033782935.1 Petrolisthes cinctipes
GCAATATTAAGTACATGAGATGGACGCGAATTTATGCTGCCGACTGTACTGTATATGTATGTATATCTGTACACGAATATATGCTCTCGTTAATGATACCCAAAACCTGTTTCCCTATATTATTGTACAACACACAAACCCGAAATATTTATCATAACATTGTAACTCCCATTGTGTTTATCTCTAGAGGACCAGGCTATAAAAACACAATTCACAAACCCACTCTTGTCAATAATACCATACACGGGTCGACGCTTTTCATTAACGCAAATTTGTGTACACATTTACAACTCGACACGGATATAACGAGGCATTAAATAGTGGTGGTGGTAGTGGTAATAGTGGTGGCGGTAATGGTGGTGGTAGTGGTAGTAGTGGTGTTGGTGGTGGTAGTGGTAGTGGTGGTGGTAGTGGTGGTGGTAGTGGTAATAGTGGTGGCGGTAATGGTGGTGGTAGTGGTAGTAGTGGTGTTGGTGGTGGTATTGGTAGTGGTGGTGGTATTGGTAGTGGTGGTGGTAGTGGTGGTGGTAATGGTGGTGGTAGTAGTGGTGGTGTTGGTGGTAGTGGTAATAGTGGTGGTGGTAGTGGTAGTGGTAGTGGTGGTGGGGGTGGTGGTAGTAGTGGTGGTGTTGGTGGTAGTGGTAGTGGGGGTGGTAGTGGTAATGGTGGTGGTAATGGTGGTGGTAGTAGTGGTGTGTTGGGTGGTGTTGGTGGTAGTGGTAGTAGTGGTGGTGGTGGTGGTGGTGGTAGTGGAAGTAGTGGTGGTGGTAGTGGTGGTGGTGGTGTGGTGGGGGTAATGGTGGTGGTAGTGGTGGGGGTAATGGTGGTGGTAGTAGTGGTGGTGTTGGTGGTGGTGGTGGTGGTAGTAGTGGTGGTGGTGGTGGTGGTGGTGGTGGTAATGGTGGTGGTGGTAATGGTGGTGGTGGTGGTTGGTGGTAATGGTGGTGGTAGTGGTACTGGTAGTAGTGGTAGTGGTGGCAGTAGTGGTGGTAGTAAATAAAAACGACCGAGTTATATTTCCTCCCTCACAATTCGCCAAAAGTTGGTCTGCTTTCCTTTTCCTTGCGGTGCAGTGTGTGTGTGTGTGTGTGTGTTGAGAAGGGTACAATTTTTTTTTTTCGTGTGTGTGTGTGTGCTTGTTTCCGTATGAAAAGGGGACACGTTTGTGCGTGTGTGTGTCCACCTTGAGAACGGTACTGTACATATAAGTATTTTGTGTGTGTGTGTGTGTGAAGCTTAAAAGGAGTACAAGTTTTTATTATTATTATTATTATTATAATTATTATTATTATTACTGGTATTATTATTATTACTATTATTTTTTTTTTTTTTTTTTTTTTTTTTGTGCATGTGTGTAATGTTGCTAATTTATTACAGTGTCGTCTATAACTTGACTATCCTACCTAACTGGCCCCCTTCGCTGGACCCGGATTTTCTTAGTTGTTCCTGCATTGTCTTGGGATGAGGATTCTGGCTGGACGGATATCCCCAGTCTGCCAAAAGAGCGGTAAAGGAGGAATGGGTTGGTTATATGGGTGATAAAGGGACATAACACTTATAGTTAGTTAGTCAGCGCGTGCATGCGTGGGTGTTGTGAGCGATTGCTTATATGTGTGTGTGTGTGTGTGTGTGTGTGTGTCGAGAAATTGGTGACGTTGTTACAATACAGACAAACACTATAAAACACACTGCACCGCTTTTATTATGTATACGAGGATGCATAGATTTTTTTTTTCTATTCTATTATCATGTTTTTTTTGTTTTTTATTCGCAATGATGATAATAATAATAGTGTATAAAACACACTGCACTGTTTTTATTATGTATACGAGGATGCATAGTAATTATTATTATTATTATTTTTATTTTTTTGTCATGTTTTTGTGTTGTTTTTTATTCGCAATGATGACGATAATAGTATACATAGATTTTTTGTTTGTTTCTATTCTGTTATCATGTTTTTTTTTTATTATTCGCAATGATGCTAATTAGAGACCCCATATACAGAGACTGGACAGCCAAAATTTCTGCTGCTCGTTGATTGGCTGGTTGAATGGGGCGCCATGTTTGCTCATATTCGTCTCTGCCTGATAGCAGGTTCGGCACAATGTATATTTTGCTTTGACTATGATGCCTGACTGATTACTCGGGAGAGTATTGTTATATTTATATAATATCTTCTTTAGATAAACCAGCAAGATAGTTTCTAGTCGATCTTCAACTCAACATAAATATTCCATGAAAACTTCCGTAAGCCTTACAGAATGCCGAACTGTATGGTGACGAATCAGTAATATAATACTGTACTTAACCATTCCATCGTGACAACAAATTCCCTCATATTTATGTGAACAGTATATAAACAGTAGTGTGTAAACGTTGGTAATATTCCTACGGAAACCATTTTCATGCAATAATTAATTAAACTAACCATAGTATCAAAGGTTTCACAGAAACCCTAAATACATTGACTACTGCTGTCGTCTTTCAGTCAAACGTCTTGGTTTAGTAGTGTCGTCTGGCAACTCGTCACGTCCTGTCATGTGCTTTAAATAACGCCTACATGACGTATAATAGGATTTATAACTTCAGGGATCTTATAGTATTTAAAAATATATACCTGTATATCGAAAGAATGCAATTTTCGTCAACATTTTGCCCACGAATATCAGCAGGAGATTACTAGCTGGTAGTATCTAGCAACTATACATTTTTTCTATACTAACTTGAGAGGTATTGCAGAAAACACAAAAATGAGCAAGAATGGCGGCTGTCCAGTCTTTCTTATATAGGGTCTCTAATGCTAATAATAGTGAATAATAATATTTTTGCCTGTTAGGGTACGGATTATTTTTTTAAGCCGACGAAAATGCACTGATATCCCTTCTAAGTATCTATGGCGTTAAAGGTATTATATATATATTCTCTTGTTGGTAAATTGGAGTTGGAAGCCAAGAAAGAAGTACTGTACTGTACAGAGTCATTTTTTCGTCAATTTTTCACCGTCAATATCAACTCGGTTAAATTTTGGCTTAAATTGACGAGATTTCGTCAATTTTCACGACACGATCCTGCGCGTCAAGTGTTGACGATATCGAGAACAAATATGGCCGCTGATGATCCATCTGTAATGTTATTAAGCCTAGAAACTTATATTAAAATACATGTGTGCTGTTGAAATGACAAAAATGGACCAAAAGGATGCAGCAGAAAATGGCTGTGGTGGTCCCGCTTGGTGGGAAATCATATAAAGTTCATCAACGACGACAACATATTTACCCCCTCACTCCCTTCAGATCCTACTGCTGTATTGTTCTCGTCGTTACTGTTATGACAAATAACAACAAAGTACTGTGAACCCAGACCTCTGATGGTGTTGGTCTTCCCGCCAACACTGTGTTCGTTCTTCCGTCGTAGCTCTGACTTGGTCGTTATTCTTAACTTCTTTAGTTACTTCTTGAGGCTATTGCAGGCTTTAGATTTGCAAATTGTATTGAATCTTGTTAAAAAATAATCAAAATTCCAAAAAAATAACATGCTTTAACTTTGCTTAATTTATATTTACGGTGTATCTTGACCTAAAATGAAGGGATTCGAACGATACAGCACCTCCGTAGCCTAATGAACAACCTGCCGTATTTTCCCAACTATACACAGTTTTCGCTTGTCATTTGGCAATTATATAATAATATTTGTTATGTTAAAAACATAATAATGTGTCAGATATTTTATTTAAGGCAAAATAGATCAAAACATCTGAGATATAAGAAGTTTGGACACGTCGCTTTAGGAGCTAGTATTACAAGGTGTATCGCGATGTATAGTATTAACTTACACCAGAGATATAAAATATAATTTTGCTTATATTTTGTTATATAAAGTATGGTGTGTGTGATCTCAGTAAAGTACAATGAATACTGATAAAAACTATTTTAACTTGTGTTGTCAAATGGCGGTGAGCTTCGGAGGGAGTGGTAGCCTAATAGGATTTCGGACCAAAGAGGCCTTATTTATTTCATCTTAATAAGTTTTATCATGATTGCAATATTTATGTGATGTTCTATAACGTACATTGAATCATATTTTCAATGCAGAGGGATAATACCAGGCCTGTATAAGAAGAAAATCTGTGAAATGTAGGGAAATGCTAAGGCTTGCAATTTACCTAACCTATAAAATATATTAATCATATTTCGTCGAATATTATTTATAGGGGCCTGGTATTATCCCTCTGCATAGAAAAATAAGATTCAATGTACGTTATAGAACATCACATAAATATTGCAATCATTATAAAACTTATTAAGATGAAATAAATAAGGCCTCTTTGGTCCGAAAACATGTTAGGCTACCACTCCCTCCGATGCTCACGTGACACCGAATTGCCGAAATATTCTCAAATCTCGACTAGCTCGTGTGACCAGACACAGTTAAAATTGACGGTGAATAATAAAATTGACGGTGAAAAATTGACGAAAAAATAACTCGTGTGACCGCGCCTTTAGAGTATTGTTAGTAATCTATTGTGTTTATGTATGTATATATTTACTTCTTCATTTATTCGTGTACTGATTAATGTTCTTATTATCTTCATCATATAGAAAAAAAGGCACATTCATCCAGAAAAAAGACAAATATATGAGAATATAAAGATACATAAACAGACAAACAGAGAGAGAGAGAGAGAGAGAACAAGGATGGTTGAAAGAGAGAGAACAAGGATGGTTGAGAGAGAGAGAGAGAGAGAGAGGGAGAGAAAACAAGGATGGTTACACAGCCACTGAAATATATTGTCTGGATAACATAATCTGGCTGGCATAGTGAGTGTTGGAAGGGTGAGGAGGCTCTTGGTGGAAGGAGGAAGAGGAGGGAGAGAGAAGAGGGAACGAGTGTGGAGGAAAGGAGGAGGGAGAGAGAAGAGGAGAGGAGGGAACGAGTGTGGAGGAAAGGAGGAGGGAGAGAGAAGAAGAGATGAGGGAACGAAGGAGGAGGAAAGGAGGAGGAGAGGATAGAGAAGGAGGAGGAAACGAGGAGGGAGTGAGAAGAAGGAGATGAGGGAACGAGTGTGGAGGAAAGGAGGGAGAGAAGGAGATGAGGGAACGAAGGAAGAGGAAAAGTGGAGAGAGAAGGAGGAAAGAGAGAAAGAGTGAGGAGGAAAGGAGGAGAGAAGATTGAGATGAGGGAAGGAGTGAGGAGGAAGGGAGGAGAGAGAGAAGGAGAGAAGAAGGAGAGAGAGAACAAGTGAGGAGGAAAGGTGGAGAGAGAGAAGAAGGAGATGAGGGAACGAGTGAAGAGGAAGGGAGGAGTGAGAAGGAGAGAGAGAACGAGTGAGGAGGAAAGGTGGAGAGAGAAAAGGAGAGAGGGAACGAGTGAGGAGGAGGGAGAGAAGGAGATCGAATGAGATGAGGGAACGAGTGAAGAGGAAGAGAAGGAGAGAGAGAAGAGGAGAGAAGAAGGAGATGAGAGAACGAGTGAGGAGGAAAGGTGGAGAGAGAGAAGAAGGAGATGAGGGAACGAGTGAGGAGGAAGGAAGGAGGGAGAAAAGAAAGAAGAGAGAGAAGAAGAGAGAAAGGAAGATAGACGAGGGGTTTATTATCAGTTTATGTCACATCACAACACATCACATCGAATTACATCACATCACATCACAATTTCCAGCACAACACATCACAATTTCCAGCACATCACATCACAATATACATCACATCACATCAAAATTTCCAGCACATCACATCACATCACAATTTCCAGCACATCACATCACATCACAATTTCCAGCACATCACATCACATCACAATTTCCATCACATCACATCACATCACAATTTCCATCACATCACATCACATCACAATTTCCAGCACATCACATCACATCACAATTTCCATCACATCACATCACATCACAATTTCCATCACATCACATCACATCACAATTTTCATCACATCACATCACATCACATTACTCACAATATTAACAGAAGATAAAGAAGCCATTTACTACCACTACATCCGTCCCAACCCATGTTTTCCTACCTACTCTTTCTCTTCCTCTTTCATCTCCAGTTCCTTTTCCTCCTCCACCTCCTTTTCCTTTCCTTCTGCTATGTTTCCCTGTCCCCCATACAATTATAATATCTTAAAATATTCGTAAGTCCTTTGTAATCCTCCTTCTCCTTGTATCCGTCCTCTTCCTATTTTTCCTACTCTCCTCCTCTTCTTCCTCCTCCCCCTTCTCATATTTTCCTACTCTCCTCCTCCTCCTCCCCTTCTCTTATTTTCCATGCTGCTCCTCCTGCCTTATTCCTTCCACTTCCTCCTCCACCTTCTCCACTTCCTTCTCCAACTCCTTCTCTTAAATCATTACCCCTCATGTGTTAATGTTTGCTCTCTCTCTCTCTCTCTCTCTCTCTCTCTCTCTCTCTCTCTCTCTCCACACAGTATCAACCCTCGACCCTCTCTCTCTCTCTCCCACATCCCATTCAGGATTAACCCCTAGATCTCCCCTTCCTTCTCCTATCACCGTCCCCTTTACAACCAACCAACGAACCAAACATTCACCTTTGCTCCCTGTCTTACGCTCTCTGTTAATGAAAGGTTGTCAGTAAAAGTCTCAGTCTTACTCGTACTTTGGAAACAATAATTAATATCAATATAAGTTATCATCATCATCATCATTATTTGTATTACACAGATGTGGATGGTAATTAAGTGGCCTCTTGTGTTTAATCTTCATCTTATCCAAAAATAGAAAATATATATATATATATATATACATATATATATATATATATATATATATATATATATATATATATATATATATATATATATATATATATATATATATATATATATATATATATATATATATATATATATATATATATATATATATATATATATATATAAATTTTCTCGTCATGCAAATTTAGAGGCAACAAACTTTATGAGTAGGTCTATATTCAGTCCTAATTATTGACAATTTACCCACACTGTTTTTCCGGTCTCTTTGGGGCGATATTCATGAAGGACGTCATGGTGTATCCGACCATATGGCATGCTAAAATCATCTGTTATTGGTTGTCATCTGTAGCCAACCTGGAACTCTGATCTACACACTATATTCTTCTTAAAACGTAAATATAATATACTGTCTGAATTACTGAGGTTTCTGATTCCTCCAAAATAGTCCACGAAACAGAACGCCTAATGTTGTATTTAGGCCGTTTGTTTCCCAGTAACGTTTGGATGAGTTATTAACCTTTCATTTTACTGATTTAAAAGGCGTATTCAGAATAATCTAATTTCAGGTCAACCCAACATTTTCGTCCATCGGGCTCACGACAACGACACTGTTCTTGAATATTATGGTCCATTTAAGTTAATATTATACTGTGCTTAAGTGTCTGGGTCTTTATATATATATATATATATATATATATATATATATATATATATATATATATAAAACACATTTCTCACTAACCCCTGACACTATACCAGAGATCACACAAGTGGTTTCCCCCGTACCTTAATTAAGATAGTTTGGGATGTGATACCAGCAGCTGATGTATTTATTGATCCTTTCCTCGCTCAAGTCATCCAAGTCCAATGTTTTCCCTGTACCCTGAGACAGTTTGGGGGATTGTTAACAGACGAAGCAAGCACCCCTTCCTTCCTCTCTCGGTCCCTCCCTTACTCCCTGGTGTGAAGAAGTGAGAGTGATGGTGGTGGTGGTGTGAAGAAGTGAGAGTGATGGTGGTGGTGGTGGTGTGAAGAAGTGAGAGTGGTGGTGGTGGTAGTGGTGTGGAGAAGTGAGAGTGGTGGTGGTGGTGGTGTGAAGAAGTGAGAGTGGTGGTGGTGGTGGTGGTGTGGAGAAGTGAGAGTGGTGGTGGTGGTGGTGTGAAGAAGTGAGAGTGGTGGTGGTGGTGGTGGTGTGGAGAAGTGAGAGTGGTGGTGGTGGTGGTGTGAAGAAGTGAGAGTGGTGGTGGTGGTGGTGTGAAGAAGTGAGAGTGGTGGTGGTGGTGGTGGTGTGAAGAAGTGAGAGTGGTGGTGGTGGTGGTGTGAAGAAGTGAGAGTGGTGGTGGTGGTAGTGGTGTGAAGAAGTGAGAGTGGTGGTGGTGGTGGTGGTGTGAAGAAGTGAGAGTGGTGGTGGTGGTGTGAAGTGAGAGTGGTGGTGGTGTGAAGTGAGAGTGGTGGTGGTAGTGTGAAGTGAGAGTGTTGGTGGTGGTGGTGTGAAGTGAGAGTGGTGGTGGTGGTGGTGTGGAGAAGTGAGAGTGGTGGTGGTGGTGGTGGTGTGGAGAAGTGAGAGTGGTGGTGGTGTGAAGTGAGAGTGGTGGTGGTGTGAAGTGAGAGTGGTGGTGGTAGTGTGAAGTGAGAGTGTTGGTGGTGGTGGTGTGAAGTGAGAGTGGTGGTGGTGGTGGTGTGGAGAAGTGAGAGTGGTGGTGGTGGTGGTGTGAAGAAGTGAGAGTGGTGGTGGTGGTGGTGGTGGTAGTGTGGAGAAGTGAGAGTGGTGGTGGGGGTGGAGATGAGAATTAAACTGTACCCTACTGATATGAACCACCAAAAGTCAGATATCTGTAAAACCACCTTGAGATGAGCTAGTCTTTTTTCTCACATGTGTAAGAAGCAGTTTGTCTCACTCTGTCTAGTGTGGCTTGGTCTAGTCTAGAAGTGGGTAGCTCCATGTAGTGTCTCTCAATCATAAACAAGGGACTGGGTTTTCGTACGTGGGGTAAATTATGGGACTGGGTTTTCCTACGTGGGGAAAATTATGGGACTGGGTTTTCCTACGTGGGGTAAACTATGGGACTGGGTTTTCCTACATGGGGTAAATTATGGGACTGGGTTTTCCTACGTGGGGTAAACTATGGGACTGGGTTTTCCTACGTGGGGTAAAATAATAACTTGCTGACATTTATAAACCGTGAAGAATAGAGACATAGAGGAAGGTATAACAGGGAGAGGAGTGATAAATGATGAGATGTGATGGATTTAACTGACTTGCAAGCAAATGGTATGAGAGGTGGAAGAGGTGGAGTATGAGTGGTGGAAGTATAACAGGTGGAAGAGGTGGAGTATGAGTGGTGGAAATATAAGAGGTGGAGTATGAGTGGTGGAAATATAAGAGGTGGAAGAGGTGGAGTATGAGAGATGACTTCCAATATATGTTACTACTATATTTTGTTGTATAAAGTATGGTGTGTGTGTGTGTGTGTGTGTGTGTGTATGATCTCAATACAGTACACTGGTTACTGATGAAATTTTTTTATAACTTGTTGACAAGAGGCGCCTGGTTGGAGACGAGTAGTTTAAGGTGGTATATAATTCTTTTTTGATACATTGGAGTGCCTTGATTCCTCCAAAGTATGCTAGGAAACAGAACCAGATGAGCAAAAATAATGCGGTTCTGTTGCTTGGAATAGTTTGGAGGATTCAGTTGCTCCAGATTTGCCAACACAAAATTTCCCCCTTAACGAATTATCGCAGCAAAGACCTAATTTACTTCGTCTTATTAAGTTTTATCACACTTGCAATGTTTTATAACGTATATGGAATTATATTTTTAAATACAGAAAGATAATCCAGGCTCCTATAAAAAAAAATACGACGAAATATGATTAAAATGTGTTGGACCGTATATAGGTAAACTCTACCCAACTAAAATGTTTTGGACCGTATATAGGTAAACTCTACCCAACTAAAATGTTTTGGACCGTATATAGGTAAACTCTACCCAACTAAAATGTTTTGGACCGTATATAGGTAAACTCTACCCAAATAAAATGTTTTGGACCGTATATAGGTAAACTCTACCCAACTAAAATGTTTTGGACCGTATATAGGTAAACTCTACCGATCACAAGCATCAACATTTTCCCTACATTTCCTCGATTTTCTACTTATACATGCCTGGCATTATCCTTCTACATTGAAAATATGATTCCATGTACGTTATATAGCGTCACAATAATATTACAATTGTGATAACACTTATTAAGAAGAATTATATATATATATATATATAGGCCTCTTTGGTGCGACAATTTATTAAGTTATACGAGCCACCTGTCACACCCTCCTGTCCTCCCTCTCAACACACTACAGTCGTAACTTGACATACAAAAAATTACACGAATGCATGACTTGATATTAAAGAATCATTTAGACTACCGGTATGTATGTAAAGTTTCTTGATAATATTTGTTTATATTGTTAGGATTACTTTGATGTAGAGTACAGCAAGGCCGCTTGAAGAGTAGGTCTTCCCGTGTCTGTCTCTAAACTCGTCCTACCCCGCGCATGACGTCAGACTGAAGAGAGACAGGATTGGTGACTCACCTCACCTCACCTCACATCACCTTCACCCAATCAGGCCCAAGGATGAGAGACAGTAAGGATAATTCAGTGAAACGTCATCAATTCAGCCGTGACGTCACGCGCTCCGTGACGTCAAAGTGATGACGCTCACTGGAGACCCTGCTGGAGACCCTCGCATGCAGGAATCTCGTTCAAACTTAAATAATCTCTCCTTATTCTCGGTTTTAATACATGATTTATACATCATACGTGTGTGGTGTTCTCTAAAAGAGTTAATTGATAGTTGTGGATATAGTTTTCATGAATAGTAGACTAGTGTATGCTATATTGAAGGCTATAGCACTGTATTTACAAGCTGATAGAGGCTCGCTCACGCCGATTCTAGCTAGCAAAACCCCGTGATATTAATTTATTATGATTAAATATAGATGAGTCACAAACATAGAAAATTGGGATTATTGACTGAAATTCCTAGAGATTCGTTAATATTTCTTTATGTTATATTACATGCATATCATGTCTCTCACCCATCTTTCTCCCCACATTAACTCTAACTTCACCCACAATTTCGCTTCTTTTTGTACATGATTTACTTTCAAATGTGACCTTTCATTACTTGCAAGAAAAAGAACGTTTCTTTACAGGCCCTTCTGTAGTTTTGTATACCCAGTAGTCTGTGCAGTCATTTTGCTATTCCGAGAAGTTTGTTAATTTTTTCTGTTTACTCTTAATTACTATTTACTTTGCCAGTGTGCAATACATTTTTGTGTTTGAGTTATCTTGGCATAATAATGTACTTCCTTTAACTACTTTAGTTCTGGAAACTGAAGATATTAAACACATTATTATTAAATTTGGTAGAAGTGAGAGAAGACCAAATTGGCAGTACAAGCTTGGACATAAAATATTAAATAAAGCAGAGAAAGAAAGAGATTTAGGGGTAACGATAAATAAGAAATCGACACCAGATGATCATATACATGAAAAAGTGAGAAACATGTATACATTGTTAGCAAACTTGAGAGTGGCCTTCACTTAAATAGATGAAGAAATGGTCAAGAAAATAATTACATCCTTTATAAGGCCTACCTTGGAATATGCTGCAGTAGTATGGAATGGTAAGGATATAGAAAACTTGTGTCAACAGGGAATACCTACAATTAGAGGTCACAGTAAGAAATTAATTAAAAGAAGAGGAAACAAAGATGTACAGAAATACAAATAGGTAAGAACATAAAAGTAGACACGAGTAATTTATTTCCTTGAACTCTAAAGTACAGTATTAAATACAGAGGCGAGTGAAAAAAAGTGAGCAAATCTGAATGAATCATAAGTCTGTAACCTCTCACCCATAGTGTAAAAAGTCAGCATGGAACAGTTCTTCCTACAAAAATACACCTACTATAATAAACTGTACATTTTAAAGCTGTTGTACAAGCCAGGAACTATGATTATCAAGTATGACATTCAACCATGTACTGAGTGCTACAGAAATTATTTATATGCTGCATCTTACCCTCTCATGCTCATTTGCATCTAACTATTCTTCCTTTGCAATGATAACTCTGAAGTTTTTAAAAATTCAAGCACATAAAGTGTTCATACAACTGGAATATGATTTAGTACCATAATCCAACAATACTTAAACTAGTACAGTACCAGGCCTCAGAACACATTTACTACACAGATGGTATAAGGAAATAGACTAATAAAGGGGGAACTAGCACATAGAACAAAACAGAAGCATAACAAGGCCGTGAGGATACATATAGTCATAGATGGTGGGATAATAGGTTTATTGGCATAAGTTTGTTTTGCTTTTTCAAGGTTGTACTCTGATACCAAATTTTTGTACTCTGTATTTATTTTCCTTAAGCAGAATATCATTGTCTAAGGATTGTTTTAACAATTTCTTTTTGATGTCACCATTTTCTCCAACAAGCTCCATTAATCTTTGTTCTAAACTTCCTTCCTTTGCTCGTAATTCCTCTAAATTTAGTTCTAACTGTCTTTTAATTTTTGTTACTTTCTCCAATTTTAGAGACACCTCAGACAGCTGCTGTTGTAGGGCATACACATTATTATTCCCAGAATGTAGGAAACCACAACAGGACCAACAAACTGCCAGATTATGTCCACCTGATGAAGCAGAGCTACCTTCTTTAGTTGTTTCTAACTCTTGGTGTTAATAGAGTCTCTCCAACAGCAGAGGTTTGGGTAGGAGCTTCATAAGAGTCAGGTGCCAATTCTGTAAAGTGAAAGGTTACTTAACACAAAGGCCTAGAGAAAAAGCATCCTGTAAAGCTATCCTTAGTGACTATTTCTTGACAAATACAGTACAGTATACTGTATAATATACACTACTATAATGTTAACTTTCCCTTCCCAATACCAGGTGGGATGGAGAAAGTAATGAGAGGTGTAGCATGAGTAAGAAGGCAATTGGGACTGCAGCATGAGTAAGAAGGCAATTGGGATTGTGTGTGAGATGGTTGGGAAGGTGAAATGTAATACATTGAGGTGGGATGGGCATGTATGGCAAATACATACAGTACTACTCCAAGTCTTAAACTTATTTCTCAGTGACTAGTCCTTAGTCTATCACTATTGTCTACAGTACTGTACTGTACTTTAAAATTTCTAACAAGTTTGTAGGACAAGATCAACCTATTCTACACCCCAATGTACTTGTGTAAGTGCTCCCAAATACTGTACTACCCTTGATAATTTTCTCTAATGTTGTTGACTGATTTAAGTATCAACCAAATAACATTACTAGATAAGCTTGGTGTTAGGAAATTAACTACATTTTCTAGTTGTTACGAACCCTTGATGTCACAGTGGTGTATAAGAATTCATCAGGCCAACTGTACATGCTAGAGTTGTTATGCCATAAAACTAAAACCCCTGAGCCACCTATCCCAATATCTTAAGCAAAGGTTTCTAAGGTTTCAAAACATCTTGGCGAAGGTGGTGAGTTGGGAAGGAAGTCAGCATGAAGGCTTGCTCGGAGGAATCCGAAGTGACAATGCCGCAATCTGGGCAATGTAAAATACTCCATCAAGAAATATCATAGATAAATATATGTATATAAATAATTATACATATAATTTATGACAGATCAGTATAATTCATGATTCTAGAGATAGATTAAATGCAATTCAAATAACTAGTAAATTAAAAATATGACACAATTAGAGTAGAATTTATAAATGAAGAAAGATAATAATGAATCAGCATTTCTCTTACCGAAACAATAAAGTTCATGTTGTTGAGTTCCTCCAGCAACCGCAGTTTCAATAGGGGCTGAATCTTCTTATGATGTGTCTGTTGAGTGAAAGAGAACTTGTCTTGAAGAGAATACAGAAAACATTCACTGTACTGTATATCCATTTTGGTAAATTTACTGTTTTGGACAGAATAGGATTCTTTGGACAATAATATATTTTACTAGTGTTTTTTTACGTGTTTTCAACAATTTTTAAATTCATTTCCGTCGCAATTTTTTTTTTTTTTTTTTTTAGCCAAACCTAATCTGGACCACGGCACACTACCAGGACCTAACTGGGGCAGACTACCGGGACCTAACCAGGGCAGACTACCGGGACCTTACCGGGGCAGACTACCGGGATTAGATTTCAAGTGTAAACTGTGCTCTACATCCATCCATGTCGGCTATTTCTATTTTCCCAGTAATCTGCCCTGGTTAGATCCCAGTTGCCTGCCCTGGTTAGGTCCCGGTAGTCTGCCCCGGTTAGGTCCCGGTAGTGTGCCGCGGTCCAGATTAGGTTAGGTCAGGTTAGGTTTGGCTAAAAAAAAAAAAAAAAAAAAAAAATGCGACGGAAATGAATATCAAAATCGTTGAAAATACATAAAAAAATACTAGTAAAATATATCATTGTCCAAAGAATCCTATTCTGTCCGAAACAGTAAATTTACCTATATTTTCAACTAAAGGAATATATAATAATTATACCCTATATACCATATGTAACTCACTGATGTCTGTTGAGTGAAAGAGAACTTGTCTTGCAGAGAATACAGAAATTATTCACTGTACTGTATATATATTTTCAACTAAAGGAATATATAATATACCCTATATACCATATGTAACTCACTGATTGAAATGTTATATTTCAGCAAGACAGTAAGAATTTTATTAAAAATAAATTTTAAAAAGTCATAAAATTCTTCCTACCAGAAACACTGAGCAAATCTTGCAAAAGCTGGCGCCTCTGTTTTTCCTCAGCTCTGCGCCCACGGTGTTTTGCACTTTCTGCAAAAAGGAAAATAATTAAATCAGACAATCTGGTGGTGCAATTTATTTGTATGATCAAGATGGAAAACCTTTCTGCTCTTTTGGTATGGTTATGTTTCCCACCTCCCTACCAAACTAGTCATTTATAAAAACTGAAAATATTAAGAAATGGTCCCAATCTACCTGCCACCTAACGTTAGTATAAACCAACCCTACACAATGTACAATAAAACCAAATAACCTAAAAAACTTTCATAAAATTGGCCTATCTTACCTGGTTGGCTGTTTTGTCACATTTCAATTGTATGGCTCATATAAACCTTACTTTCAATAAAGATTAGGGGCAGCCCATATCTATGCACAAGACTTATTTTAACCTGTTAACAAGCACCATCAAGAAATATTTGTCAGCTCCTACTAATTGCAAATGAAAGATGATATTTAGTAAGTTTTGCACAATAAGTTTTATACCGAAAGTATTGGCAGTAACAGATAAGAGTCCATATTGCCTACCTGAATCCTCCTCCTGTTTTGGGAGAAACAGCGAAGGTACAGCATCAGCCTTCAGTGATCTTGTTGCCTGTGGAGACTTGTTCAGGAGCTTCCTCTTGATGCTGTAATTCTGTTTGTAATCTGCTGCCTTAAAATGACGGGAGCAAACTCTGGCAGTCTCTGGGTTTAGTTTATCTGCCCGATAGCACGAATTATTCCACTGTTTTAGCACTGATTTTGTCCTTGAAAATCGATAAAAATGGTAATTTTCTTGTTTCTTGCTCCTGTTATTGCTATTGCACCCGTAAACAGCACACCTTGTCATTGTTCTTATAGAGAAAAAAGCTGGAGTCACTGAGATACAAGCAAAGCCAAGGCAAAACTCCTCTGTGCGTCCGTGTTTGGGTCTCCAGTGACGTCACGGCTGTATGGCGCCGTGCATTGTGGGTAAAACAAGTGCTCAGTGAACTATCCTTACTGTCTATCATCCTTGGTGCATTGTGGGTAAAACAAGTGCTCAGTGAACTATCCTTACTGTCTCTCATCCTTGATCAGGCCCACGTATTCTCACTCACACTCAGTAGTAGCCCGCGACACACACCCCCAAAATAAATGATAAGAGGCCTTACTAGCCCATGGAAACAGGTAATATACTATATTTTTTATACGGACATGAACAAGGATATTTCATTTGATTTAATTAGCAGGGTAGAAGCAGTTGGATATCCAGTAGTAGCCATAGTGAATGATCTCAGTCCCACAAATGTAAGATTATAGAACAATCTGAGTGTAAATGTAGATCATACCTCTTTCACTAATCCAGCTGCTGCAGACAGGAAAATATGCGTGTTTGCAGATGCCCCTCACTTGATGAAGTTGATTCGTAACAATTTTCTTGACTATGGGTTCATTGTACATTATACTACGAAAGTCAGTAGTGAATGTGTGTCACATAATCATGTTGATGTAACAGGAGTTCAAAGGATGAACGTCAGGAAGGCTGTTCAGTTGATTTTGATAATTCCTTGTGTGAAATGGAAGACATTGAGAACTGTCTTCCAATAAGTACAGAAGAAGAAGAGACATTAGAAAAAACAATGGAAACAGAAGGACTGAGGAACATTGGGGGTTATTTTGTCAAAAAGTTTCCACAGTACAATTTCCTAGGCACAGATGACTAGATTGGCACAATCTCTAGAACAGTGGGGAAGTTAAAGAGATCCAGCAATATTGTTTTTGATCAACTGAAACAAATGGAAAGACTGTTTATTTGTTATCACAGAGATAAGGAACTCAGAGAGGTACCAAAATGTGTAACAACATTAGCAAGTGAAATAAGAAATTTTGTAGATTTACCAGATGATGTGATTAGGTTTTTTGTTCGTTGTCGCATATTTTTCAGGATACGGATATTCAACAGAAAGCGAAATTCACAGAGGAAAATATCTAACAAAATGTCAAAACTAAGATAAGAATTCAGTGAAAGAGCAAAGCATGATACTACTTATGAATAAGTATTGTATATATCCTACATGGTATACTTGATAAATTATGAAGTTCAAACTTACTCTTAGTACTGTAATTTATGTATTATATTTGTTTCCTTATTAAAATATTAATGCCTACCTCAAGTGTATATACCCCATTTTTCTTCAACTAAGCTTTGAAATGGTTTAAAGTTGACAGCTGATCACAAGAGAGAGAGAGAGATATTTATCATATCAAAAGGTAGGCTACTCTTTTGGTGCTTGAATGAATAATGCTATAAGGAATACTGGTCACAAGCTGCATCATTCCCCATCTGCCCCCAACAGTATCAAATATCATGTATCAAGTGTAAAAGGTTATGTTTTGGGCTGGGCTTTTCATGGGTATCTATGAGTGAGGGAGCGAGAGACTCTTCGCGGTGACGTCATCACGCTCTCCCTGCCTGCGCGGCAAGGATGAGAGACAGTAAGGATAGTTCAGTGAAACGTCATCAATTCAGCCGTGACGTCACGCGCTCCGTGACGTCAAAGTGATGACGCTCACTGGAGACCCTGCTGGAGACCCAAGCATGCAGGAATCTCGTTCAAACTTAAATAATCTCTCCTTATTCTCGGTTTTAATACATGATTTATACATCATACGTGTGTGGTGTTCTCTAAAAGAGTTAATCGATAGTTGTGGATATAGTTTTCATGAATAGTAGACTAGTGTATGCTATATTGAAGGCTATAGCACTGCATTTACAAGCCGATAGAGGCTCGCTCACGCCGATTCTAGCTAGCAAAACCCCGTGATATTAATTTATTATGATTAAATATAGATGAGTCACAAACAGAAAATTGGGATTATTGACTGAAATTCCTAGAGATTCGTTAATATTTCTTTATGTTGTATTACATGCATATCTTGTCTCTCACCCATCTTTCTCCCCACATTAACTCTAACTTCACCCACAATTTCGCTTCTTTTTGTACATGATTTACTTTCAAATGTGACCTTTCATTACTTGCAAGAAAAAGAACGTTTCTTTACAGGCCCTTCTGTAGTTTTGTATATCCAGTAGTCTGCAGTCATTTTGCTATTCCCAGAAGTTTGTTAATTTTTTCTGTTTACTCTTAATTACTATTTACTTTGCCAGTGTGCAATACATTTTTGTGTTTGAGTTATCTTGGCATAATAATGTACTTCCTTTAACTACTTTAGTTCTGGAAACTGAAGATATTAAACACGTTATTATTAAATTTGGTAGAAGTGAGAGAAGACCAAATTGGCAGTACAAGCTTGGAAATAAAATATTAAATAAAGCAGAGAAAGAAAGAGATTTAGGGGTAACGATAAATAAGAAATTGACACCAGATGATCATATAAATGAAAAAGTGAGAAACATGTATACATTGTTAGCAAACTTGAGAGTGGCCTTCACTTAAATAGATGAAGAAATGGTCAAGAAAATAATTACATCCTTTATAAGGCCTACCTTGGAATATGCTGCAGTAGTATGGAATAGTAAGGATATAGAAAACTTGTGTCAACAGGGAATACCTATAATTAGAGGTCACAGTAAGAAATTAATTAAAAGAAGAGGAAACAAAGATGTACAGAAATACAAATAGGTAAGAACATAAAAGTAGACACGAGTAATTTATTTCCTTGAACTCTAAAGTACAGTATTAAATACAGAGGCGAGTGAAAAAAAGTGAGCAAATCTGAATGAATCAAAAGTCTGTAACCTCTCACCCATAGTGTAAAAAGTCAGCATGGAACAGTTCTTCCTACAAAAATACAGCTACTATAATAAACTGTACATTTTTAAGCTGTTGTACAAGCCAGGAACTATGATTATCAAGTATGACATTCAACCATGTACTGTGCTACAGAAATTATTTATATGCTGCATCTTACCCTCTCATGCTCATTTGCATCTAACTATTCTTCCCTTGCAATGATAACTCTGAAGTTTTTAAAAATTCAAGCACATAAAGTGTTCATACAACTGGAATATGATTTAGTACCACAATCCAACAATACTTAAACTAGTACAGTACCAGGCCTCAGAAGACATTTACTACACAGATGGTATAAGGAAACAGACTAATAAAGGGGGAACTAGCACATAGAACAAAACAGAAGCATAACAAGGCCGTGAGGATACATATAGTCATAGATGGTGGGATAATAGGTTTATTGGCATAAGTTTGTTTTGCTTTTTCAAGGTTGTACTCTGATACCAAATTTTTGTACTCTGTATTTATTTTCCTTAAGCAGAATATCATTGTCTAAGGATTGTTTTAACAATTTCTTTTTGATGTCACCATTTTCTCCAACAAGCTCCATTAATCTTTGTTCTAAACTTCCTTCCTTTGCTCTTAATTCCTCTAAATTTAGTTCTAACTGTCTTTTAAATTTTGTTACTTTCTCCAATTTTAGAGACACCTCAGACAGCTGCTGTTGTAAGGCATACACATTATTATTCCCAGAATGTAGGAAACCACAACAGGACCAACAAACTGCCAGATTATGTCCACCTGATGAATCAGAGCTACCTTCTTTAGTTGTTTCTAACTCTTGGTGTTAATAGAGTCTCTCCAACAGCAGAGGTTTGGGTAGGAGCTTCATAAGAGTCAGGTGCCAATTCTGTAAAGTGAAAGGTTACTTAACACAAAGGCCTAGAGAAAAAGCATCCTGGAAAGCTATCCTTAGTGACTATTTCTTGACAAATACAGTACAGTATACTGTATAATATACACTACTATAATGTTAACTTACCCTTCCCAATACCAGGTGGGATGGAGAAAGTAATGAGAGGTGTAGCATGAGTAAGAAGGCAATTGGGACTGCAGCATGAGTAAGAAGGCAATTGGGATCGTGTGTGAGATAGTTGGGGAGGTGAAATGTAATACATTGAGGTGGGATGGGCATGTATGGCAAATACATACAGTACTACTCCAAGTCTTAAACTTATTTCTCAGTGACTAGTCCTTAGTCTATCACTACTGTCTACAATACTGTACTGTACTTTAGAATTTCTAACAAGTTTGTAGGACAAGATCAACCTATTCTACACCCCAATGTACTTGTGTAAGTGCTCCCAAATACTGTACTACCCTTGATAATTTTCTCTAATGTTGTTGACTGATTTAAGTATCAACCAAACAACATTACTAGATAAGCTTGGTGTTAGGAAATTAACTACATTTTCTAGTTGTTATGAACCCTTGATGTCACAGTGGTGTATAAGAATTCATCAGGCCAACTGTACATGCTAGAGTTGTTATGCCATAAAACTAAAACCCCTGAGCCACCTATCCCAATATCTTAAGCAAAGGTTTCTAAGATTTCAAAACATCTTGGCGAAGGTGGTGAGTTGGGAAGGAAGTCAGCATGAAGGCTTGCTCGGAGGAATCCGAAGTGACAATGCCGCAATCTGGGCAATGTAAAATACTCCATCAAGAAATATCATAGATAAATATATGTATATAAATAATTATACATATAATTTATGACAGATCAGTATAATTCATGATTCTAGAGTTAGATTAAATGCAATTCAAATAACTAGTAAATTAAAAATATGACACAATTAGAGTAGAATTTATAAATGAAGAAAGATAATAATGAATCAGCATTTCTCTTACCGGAAAAATAAAGTTCAGGTTGTTGAGTTCCTCCAGCAACAGCAGTTTCAATAGGGGCTGAATCTTCTTATGATGTGTCTGTTGAGTAAAAGAGAACTTGTCTTGAAGAGAATACAGAAAACATTCACTGTACTGTATATCCATTTTGGTAAATTTACTGTTTTGGACAGAATAGGATTCTTTGGACAATAATATATTTTACTAGTGGTTTTTTTATGTGTTTTCAACAATTTTTAAATTCATTTCCGTCACAATTTTTTTTTTTTTTTTTTTTTTTAGCCAAACCTAATCTGGACCGCAGCACACTACCATGACCTAATTGGGGCAGACTACCGGGACCTAACCAGGGCAGACTACCGGGACCTTACCGGGGCAGACTACCGGGATTAGATTTCAAGTGTAAACTGTGCTCTACATCCATCCATGTCGGCTATTTCTATTTTCCCAGTAATCTGCCCTGGTTAGATCCCGGTAGCCTGCCCTGGTTAGGTCCCGGTAGTCTGCCCCGGTTAAGTCCCGGTAGTGTGCCGCGGTCCAGATTAGGTTAGGTCAGGTTAGGTTTGGCTAAAAAAAAATGCGACGGAAATGAATATCAAAATAGTTGAAAACACATAAAAAAACACTAGTAAAATATATCATTGTCCAAAGAATCCTATTCTGTCCGAAACAGTAAATTTACCTATATTTTCAACTAAAGGAATATATAATAATTATACCCTATATACCATATGTAACTCACTGATGTCTGTTGAGTGAAAGAGAACTTGTCTTGCAGAGAATACAGAAAATATTCACTGTACTGTATATATATTTTCAACTAAAGGAATATATAATATACCCTATATACCATATGTAACTCACTGATTGAGATGTTATATTTCAGCAAGACAGTAAAAATTTTAATAAAAATCAATTTTAAAAAGTCATAAAATTCTTCCTACCAGAAACACTGAGCAAATCTTGCAAAAGCTGGCACCTCTGCGCCCACGGTGTTTTGCACTTTCTGCAAAAAGGAAAATAATTAAATCAGACAATCTGGTGGTGCAATTTATTTGTATGATCAAGATGGAAAACCTTTCTGCTCTTTTGGTATGGTTATGTTTCCCACCTCCCTACCAAACTAGTCATTTATAAAAACTGAAAATATTAAGAAATGGTCCCAATCTACCTGCCACCTAACGTTAGTATAAACCAACCCTACACAATGTACAATAAAACCAAATAACCTATAAAACTTTCATAAAATTGGCCTATCTTACCTGGTTGGCTGTCTTGTTACATTTCAATTGTATGGCTCATATAAACCTTACTTTCAATAAAGATTAGGGGCAGCCCATATCTATGCACAAAACTTATTTTAACCTGTTAACAAGCACCATCAAGAAATATTTGTCAGCTCCTACTAATTGCAAATGAAAGATGATATTTAGTAAGTTTTGCACAATAAGTTTTATACCGAAAGTATTGGCAGTAACAGATAAGAGTCCATATTGCCTACCTGAATCATCCTCCTGTTTTGGGAGAAACAGCGAAGGTACAGCATCAGCCTTCAGTGATCTCGTTGCCTGTGGAGACTTGTTCAGGAGCTTCCTCTTGATGCTGCAATTCTGTTTGTAATCTGCTGCCTTAAAATGACAGGAGCAAACTCTGACAGTCTCTGGGTTTAGTTTATCTGTCCGATAGCATGAATTATTCCACTGTTTTAACACTGATTTTGTCCTTGGAAATCGATAAAAATAGCAATTTTCTTGTTTCTTGCTCCTGTTATTGCTATTGCACCCGTAAACAGCACACCTTGTCATTGTTCTTATAGAGAAAAAAGCTGGAGTCACTGAGATACAAGCAAAGCCAAGGCAAAACTCCTCTGTGCGTCCGTGTTTGGGTCTCCAGTGACGTCACGGCTGTATGGCGCGGTGCATTGTGGGTAAAACAAGTGTTCAGTGAACTATCCTTACTGTCTCTCATCCTTGCTGCGCGGTGGGACGACCTACTCTTCAAGCGGCCTTGGAGTACAGTATAAATTAATAATACTCGTACTTGTCTCCTTATAGCTGTCACTCTCCAAAGCTGCCAGCCTCCCGTCCCACCATTTGTCAACAACTACAACATTTTTATCAACATCCATATTGTACTCAGATCCAATAACACATGAAAAATTGGACAAAATATATATACTGTACTGAAAATGAAATTATATACCTCTGGTGTAAGTTATTGCTCGTATTCTAATGACAATATTTTCTATTCCACGGCAGGATGAAACCGCTCACGAAAGAGGGTTACGACTCTGACATCTTTCCACACACTGCATTATGGCAAGAGGATATGATGAGTTACAGAGGAGTAGTAAAGTGAGGTATGTGTGTATGTTATCCTATATGTATGTATATATGGTTTCTTGCTTGTGTTAATTCCTCCAAATTCCTTTTATACAGTACCAGACGATGCCTTCTATTTACACCTGAGAAGCCATCTTGCTCTAAATTATACCGTATTCTATTCCTTTAAGGCCCGTCCACACGATCGAGCAGTGCTCGCGAACACAAGCGAGCTGTTTGCCTGTCGACGGGCTTACCGCTTGTGTTCGCGAGCACACCAACAAACTGGCCGTGCTGGTGGTGGTTGGAATTCACGGAACACTGGGGCTACCCAGTAGTATGACGTCGCTGCCACACACACCAGGTTTCCTATGGAGCCAAGGGGCCGTGGTTGTCAGTATTATCGCTGGCAGTCGAGCAACATGTGAAATGTATTTGGGTCTATTCTCATGCACTTTATGAAATCATTCGTATTCCCAGCTTTTAATTCCCGTAATATTGTCACATGTTTTCTTTTAATTAGCCAGTCTTTACACCATTTGTCTTTCTGCATTGTGTTCTTTCTCTTCCTCACACACATAGCAATTATTATGCTAAACAGCACTATACACTTGCGTTCCTTCTTATTAGGCACCATAGTTATCGTACCTGTACACTCACGACCCAGTCGACCACCTGCTCTGGCTGCTGCCCGGCTGTGAGCCTGTGACTGGTCAGACACGTTCGTTTGGACACCACAACAAGTGTGCCCGCCGCGTGCACAAGCTGTAAGCCCGTCAACAGGCGAACAGCTCGCTTGTGTTCGCGAGCACTGCTCGATCGTGTGGACGGGCCTTTATTAGTCGTCACCGTATCTTTATATAAGCGTATTAATCCTGCTTGACATAATGAGTATGGCAAATAAACACTATTTGAGGAGGATTTTATGTGTATGTCTGTTGTTGTTCATCTATAAACACTATATAACACCAAGTACACCAAGTACCGAAAACTGGGATCGGAGAGCAGGTGTGGAAACGTGTGATAAAAACTGACAGATGTGTGACTGTGTAAATGAGACAGACAGACAAGTGTGTGACAAACAGACAGACAGACAGGTGAAGGTCGTAATGATGTATGCAACAGGTGTGGTGTGGGAAGGGGGGACGAGTGGTAAAGGACAGGTGTACGGTTGTCATTTTAATAAGGGGTTAAGGTATTGTAGGCCTCTCATTCCTCCATCATGTCCCACACAAAAGATCATCTCTATATACTAAGTCTGTGTTTCTCGATGCATTTTGGGCGAATAAATCAGGATCTTTCAAACTCGTCAAAAGAACTATGCAAAATTATTTACTGCTTAATTGTAACGTATTATATAAAAACCTACGATATTACTGATATATTATTGAAACATTAAGACTGAAAAACAAGAGTGTATATGAAAGAAAAACATCACAAATAATTCATACCTTAAAAAAACAGAAATATAAAAGTCGAATATAAATGATTGTGACTGTACTTATTACCTGTGATTGCTGAAGTGAAATTAACAGCAACATACTGTACATACATACATTCTCCTTCAAACAGTACCATGGAATCAACCCTCTCAGTTTACAAAGTAACACAGTTTACAGGAATCGGAGTATCTCTGACTGACGTAATTACAAATGCATTATTAATTAACTTAAGTGGTATTTATTTTGAGTAATTAAGAAAACCTCACTCACGTATAGGGAGCTTTTACTACCTTTTAAACAAACACATAAATACAAATATTAAAATGCCATGATTCCTCCAAAATAATTCTGTCTGTCTGTCTGTCTGGAAACACGACCAGATTAACGATAATATTGTTTGACTGTTGTAGCACCACCAACAACATTTCACTCCACTCACCTCTTATTATTATTTTTTTTTTTCATCACGTTCCAGGTTTTCCAGTGGCACAAATCTGGTTGAGTAAAGCGAATGAACGAACGAACGAGGAGACTTTTGAGCCAGTGTGTTTTTCCTACCCTTCCTCCCCCTTCCCTTACCTCCCTCCCTCCTTCTTTCCCTCTTTCTCTCCCTTTTCTTTCCTCCATCCCTTCCTATCCTTCCATCCCTCCTTCCCTTCCCTCCCTCCTTCCCTTCCCTCCCTCCTTCCCTTCCCTCCCTCCTTCCCTTCCCTCCATCCTTCCCCTTCCTTTCCCTCCCTTCCCTTCCTTCCATCCTTCCCACCTTCTCTCCCTTCTCTTTCCTCCATCCCCTAATTCCATCCCTCCCTCCCTCCTCTCCATCCCATCCCTCCCTCCCTTCCTCCTCTCCATCCCATCCTTCCCTTCCCTTCCTTCCCTTCCTTCCATCCTTCCCGCCTTCTCTCCCTTCTCTTTCCTTCCATCCTTCCCGCCTTCCCTCCCTCCCTCCTTCCTTCCCTCCCATCCCTCCCTCCCATCCTTCCATCCCTCTCTCTCTCACTCCCTCCCTCCATATAAATCTCAATAAATCTACCGGTACTGATGAATTTCTTCCTAGGGTCTTGCGAGAGGTATGTGACCAGGTAACCCCCCACCATGGCTGCTATCTTCAATATATCGCTTGAAACAGGAGAGGTCCCATCTGACTGGAAGGAAGCAAATGTGACTCCCATATTTAAAAAGGGAGATCGCCATCTTCCTGGAAGCTACCGACCAATCAGCCTTACATCTGTAGTAGGAAAGGTATTGGAGGGTATAGTTGCAGATAGAATAGTAGATCATCTTGAATCATATAATTTATTGTATGATTCACAGCATGGTTTTAGGCGTCGGCGTTCATGTTTGACCAACTTGATTGAATTTTTCCACGGTATGCTTTCTGAGTATGACCAGTGCTGGGCAATAGACATCCTTTATCTGGACTTTCAGAAAGCCTTTGATAAAGTACCTCATCAAAGGTTGATGGCAAAAACCCGTGCACTGGGAATAAGGGGCATGCTTGCTAAATGAATTGAGAATTGGCTGACTGACCGGCGCCAAAGAGTAGTAATCAATGGGGAAGCCTGAAGTTGGGCATCAGTCACAAGTGGGGTTCGTCAAGGTTCAGTTCCAGGTCCACTACTCTTTATAATCTACATTAATGATATAGATTGCAGTCGAATTGCAAAATTTCCTGATGACATCAAGTTAGGGTGTAATGCTTCATCATTTGAAAAGGTAGAACAACTACATAAAGACCTAGAGAAAGTAGGAGAGTGGTCTGAACGATGGCAGATGCCATTCAATTTGGACAAGTGTAAAGTGATGCATATAGGTCCAGCCAATCAGAGAGCCAGTTACTCTTTGTTGGGAAGTGAAATTAGTAGTACTGACTTGGAGAAAGACTTAGGTGTACTGATCAGCAGTGACCTCAAATTTTCCAAGCAGTGCCTCGAAGTAGAGAAGAAAGCCCAGAGGCTTCTTGGTTAAATAAAGAGGCAATTTAGATTTAGAAACAAAGAGATAGTCCTCACTCTGTACAATTCTTTGGAATATGCTGTGCAGTTCTGGTCGCCGACTCTCAAGAAAGACATTGCGAGGCTTGAGAGAGTCCAGGCTAGGGCCACCAAGCTGATCCCATCAATTAAGCACATGGGCTACCAGAGAAAGCTGCAGGCACTAGGTCTCTTCTCATTAGAGACGAGACGCTTGAGAGGTCAACTAATTGAAGTTTTCAAAATCCTTCGTGGATATGAAAACATTGATTATCAGTGCCTGTTTAGCTTAAACACTAATGCAACTGGAAACCATGGATGGAAACTAGACTTGAAACTCTTCCACCATGATACGTTAGGTAATTTCTTCACATATAAAATCTGCAATGTCTGGAATCAGCTACCAGCAGAGGTAGTTGATAGTTCCTCGATAGAGCAGTTCAAGAAACAGTTAGACAAAGTTCTGCCAAGCCTGTTAGAGTTAAAGTGATTGTTTCCTCCTTTCCTGTACAAAAATTTCCTAGTCCGGCCTTTTTTCCTCCTGGTTAAGTACATTTCCATTTCCATACCCGCAATGCGGGTGGGAGAGGTGGGTAGGGAGAGCTTTCTCTTTACTATACTTTTCTCTCACTATTAGTTAGCAACTGCTACTACACCTACGGTACCTCCTTGGTATGGGTCGTAAGACCTTTTGAGGTGCTACTTGTCCTTGTAACTCCTTTTCTCCCTCTCTCCCTCCTTCTCTCCCTCCCTCTCTCCTCTCCCTCCCTCTCTCCTCTCCCATCCTTCCTTCTGCACTAACTGTTTGAGAAGTCTTACCTTCAGTCACGCCCGCAAAAATAATTCGCAAGTTTGGTGTTGCTCTTTTCGCCTCTCTCTCTCTCTCTCTCTCTCTCTCTCTCTCTCTCTCTCTCTCTCTCTCTTCAGTCAATGTCTTTTTATTCTTCTCATCCCGACATATTTTCTCGATCATGAGGCCATTTTTCTTCTAATATATTATCTTTATTCCTTGCCGGCTTTATTCCCGACCACCCAATTTATTCCCGTGCGCCTTCATATTTTCCCCAGAATTTCTTCCCAATTATATTTCCCATTAATTTTCCTCTCAGCCCTTTTTTCATATATTTTTTTCCCCTACCATCTCGACTTCCTTCCTCGACCTAATATATTTTTTCCCCAAGCATGCCGACTTTCTTTCCCGATCTCATATTTTTTTCCCAGTCATGCCAATTTTTTTCCCCGACTTTCTTCCCCGACTTTGTTATTGTTCCCCTCATACTTCTTTTCCTCGCTCTAATTGCTTTCTTCTCTAATTATATTCTTTGCCCCGGAGAGAGAGAGAGAGAGAGAGAGAGAGAGAGAGAGAGAGAGAGAGAGAGAGAGAGAGAGAGAGGAGGAGGAGGAAAAGGGGAAAAAGAAAGTGAGTGAAAGGGTAAAAAAAAGGAGAGAGAGAGAGAGAGAGAGAGAGAGAGAGGGAGAGAGAGATGGAAACGACGGGTGAGGAGAGAAAAGAAAGAGAGAGAAAAATGTAAAGAGGGAAGAGAAGAGAGGGAAAGTGGGAGGTAGAAGAAGGAGAGAAAAATGAGGAAGGAAGAGGAAGAGAGAAAGAAGGAAGGGAAAGAAAGAGAAGGAAAGAAGGAGGAGAAAAGGAAGGAATTGGAGAGAGAGAGAGAGAGAGAGAGAGAGAGAGAGAGAGAGAGAGAGAGAGAGAGAGAGATGCTGAAGAATAAATAGAGAAAGAATGAGAAACATGAACAAGGAATAGGAGAAGGAGAAGGAGGAGGAGAAGAAAAATGAAGAGAAGGAAAGGAGAAAGAAGAGGAGAGAAGAAGAAAAATGAAGAGAAAGAGAGAAAAAGAAAATGAAAAGAAGCAAAGAAGAAGAAAGAGGAGAGAAAAAAGAAGAGAAGGAAAGAAGAAAAAAGAGGAGAAGAAGAAAAAAGGAGAGAAGAAGAAAAATGAAAAGAAGCAAAGAAGAAGAGGAGGAGAAGAAGATAAGAAGAAAAATGAAGAGAAGGAAAGAAGAAGAAATATGAGAGAAAAATGAAGAGATGGAAAGAAGAAGAAAGAGGAGAAGGAAAGAAGAAAAATGAAGAGAAGAAGAAGAAGGAGGAAGGTGGGTTGGCGAGGACACACACACACACACACGTATAAACCCTTGCTGATGACAGACTAAGACTGAGATTATTGACAGTACAAGTTTAGTATTGCCTGAGACACGAGAGAGGGAGGTTACAGCCAGCTCCTCTCCTTCACACCATCACAGTCTGTCGTCACTCCTCTCACTCGCTCTCTCTTCTGACCTGTTCAATGTGTTTTCTTTGTATTAACCACAAACTAAATCTTTATAGGCTCTTGTTGTTTGTTGTTGTTGTCACTTCTCGTCGACTCTTTATTTAGTAACATCGTCGAGTGTTCGCCAGAATTAACGTCAACAGCGAATTAATTTCGAGATGAATATTTTTGTGGTGTGAAGATGTTAAGAAATGTTAGTAGCGAATTTCGTGATTTTTTTTTTTTTTTTTTGGTGAAGATATTAATTACCAGTTTGAAGATGACACTCTCCCGATCACAGGCTTTTTCCCTCTACTGAATAAAATCGGTGAGTGTTTGCCCAATTTATACGTGAAGGTGGAAGGAAGGTAGTACAGTGTTGGTAAATCTGGAGCAACTGATTCCTCCTCGAAACTATTCCAAGCAACAGAACTCCATCATTATTTTTGTTCATCTGTTGGTCCGGTTAACATCTTGGCATACTTTAGAGGAATCAAGGCACTCCAATGTAACAAAAGTGAATTACCTCCTATATATATATATTAAGTAAAAGATAAAATGAATGCATGCACGTCCCTCACATAAACAAACAAGGCAACGAACCACTAAAGAAGAAGTTCCTCAAACATCTCACACGTCCCTCACAACAACAAACAAGGCAACGAACCACTAAAGAAGAAGTTCCTCAAACATCTCACACGTCCCTCACATCAACAAACAAGGCAACGAACCACTAAAGAAGAAGTTCCTCAAACATCTCACACGACTGTTTTGATAACGGGACTTATAATGTGTGTTGAGGGAATATTTAAGTATATAACCCTTTGAGTGAGTGCCAGTGGTTTAATAATATCATGTGGATTAAACCGTTCGAAGTTCTTGACAGTAATCACAATGCAAGTAAATATATGACATTGCTATTAAGCGGGAAGTTTTGTGTTGGTAATTCTGGAGCAACAGCTGAATCCTCCAAACTATTCCAAGCAACAGAGCACCATTATTTTTGCTCTTCTGGTCCTGTTTCCTAGCATACTTTGGAGGAATCAAGGCACTCCTATGTACCAAAAAAGAATTGCCACCTTAAGAGGGGACTATTAATCATTATAATGGTGTCTTAGAATATGTTTGTAGTTGTCATCATCAATTTTACTTTTAGTATAATAAGTTTTTCCCTGGGTAAGTTAAAATATAATGATAAAATGTGACACTGGCATTCAAAAGGTTAGCACATCGTCTTACAGTTATATTATTATTAGTAGTAGTAGTAGTAGATTATTATTAGGAGTAGTAGTAGTAGTAGTAGATTATTATTATTATTAGGAGTAGTAGTAGTAGTAGATTATTATTATTATTAGGAGTAGTAGTAGTACATTATTATTATTATTATTAGTAGTAGTAGTAGTAGATTATTATTATTATTATTATTATTATTAGTAGTAGTAGTAGTAGTAGATTATTATTATTAGTAGTAGTAGTAGATTATTATTATTATTATTATTAGTAGTAGTAGTAGTAGATTTAGATTATTATTAGTAGTAGTAGTAGTAGTAGTAGATTTAGATTATTATTATTATTAGTAGTAGTAGTAGTAGTAAGAGTAGTAGTAGATTATTATTATTATTATTATTATTATTATTATTATTATTATTTACAAGAGCGTGTAAGAGTAGTAGTAGATTATTATTATTATTATTATTGTTATTTACAAGAGCGTGTATATAACTATATAGCCAGACTCGCCATCCTTCCCTCGTCATAAAAGTCCCTTGGAGTTGATGATATGCGTGAGTCTGTTGTTATGGTTTTTATTATTATTATGGTGTGAACTGTTACTGTGAGTGACATCAAACACAACCCATCAGTAAGAATGTGTGTGTGTGTGTGTCCTTTAAGGCACTACACACACACACACACATAACCCCTAGCAGTCTGCAGCGTAGTGTGTGTGTGTGTGTGTGTGTGTAGTTGGCCCTCACGTCTCCTCTCGTACCCTCTCTCTCATAACATTATCTCGTCCGTCCTCGTTCAGTCTCTCGTCTCGGTTCAGCATTGTCCCATCCTATTTCCTTTCGTCTGGTTTGGGGTCAGGTGGTTTGGGTCTCGTTCTGTTGACTTTCGTGTTGTTTCGTTCCGTCTCGCCCTGGGGTGGAATCCAAAGAGATTGTTTAGCGACGCGTCGCTAATACCGATGTCGTTAATAACTAACTACACGCAGGCGTCGTTAACTTCGCCCTGATCCAAGAAGCCTCTGCCCGCCTGTTGTTAGGAGCGCGGTAACTGGTACACGCCTCTGATTGGCTAGAGTCATCAATGACGTCATGGACACCTCGTAGCCAATCACGAAGCGTGTGACATGGCGCGTTTGTTTAAAAACCGCGATCAGCTGGCAGCTGTCAAAACAAGTGTCTTCGTATCGCTCTACTGAGTGTACTCGACTTTTTCATTTCAAACACAGCAGGTACGTCCACAGTTTTTATTTAGTATCTGAAAATAGTTTTTGGAGTCATACGAAATGTAAATAATGAAAAGGTTATGAAATGCTTATTGATTTTATGCACTCTTTGTATGGTAATTACATTAATCATTCAGTATACAGTACTTGGTTTTAGCATTTCATTAATTATTAACATACTTGTATTTTGTTTAAAACAATGATGTATAACACAGTACTGTATTTACAGTAGTGTACTGTGTTCTATTTTCGTAGCACTCTGTGCTCTGCCATCTAACTAATACCCAATATTCTAATCCTGTTCCCACCTCCTGTCAGTGCTTATAGTGGTGAATCCATGATCCATTCTCTGAAGATCATTTAATAACATTGTTTATTCTGAACACACAGCAGAATACGTATTGTTGCCACACTTCCTCCATGCACAAGAGGACATTAGGGACATCCTAGAAGTGATGATGGAGTCAGCAGGAAGCCACAGCTGCTATTAGAGAAAGTGCAGCAGCACAGAGACAAGCAGCTGAAGCCATTATAGTGCTGGCTTCTATTGTAAGAGTGTTTATTGAGAAATAAGGAAAATAACTTTGGATCAGGATGTGTTGCATACAGTATGCTACTAATTTGGCTAGGAGCATACAGTGTTGTCATGGTAGGGAAGACAGTAATAGCATGCTCCTAGCTAAGTTAGGAGCATACTGTAAAAAATAACACTGAACTGCATACAGTCACACATTCCAGCAACACAATAAACACTCTAAGATCCCATTGGAAAAACCATGTAATCGTAATGTAAATATAACCGATAACACCAACTTAGGAAATAGATATACAGTATATATATAGTTTGGTGATTCTGCATGCCAATACTGTACCAATGTTACCAAACATTCTGTCACATGCCACATTAAAAAAACATATAGCAAAACACCAACACACAGACATAATAAGTTGGTAAATAAATACACTAGTAACCAAGACATAATTTTATTTTTTTAAACCCCCATTCGACCATAAAACTCCGGTATGATCTCGTCACGTGTCTGTCTACCCGTGCCACCACGATCACCAGCTCCAACTACATGGGCCTCAATAGGCATGTCCTCTTCTGGTAGATGCTGGAAAATTAAGGTATTAAGGGATTTTAGAAATCACTGAAAAACATTGATATATTAAGACAAACTTCAGGGTTGAAGCAGTGCAATTGCAGAGATTGCATTGTACAGTATTATAATAATTACTGTAATTGAAGTAATTACTTGTGTCTCATTGTACTTATATAGTAGCACAGTAAGGTAAGTTAATGCTACAATAAATACTAAGCCACAGTGTATACTTACATTGTTAGGATCAGGAATACTCCTACTGACACACCGGTTGTGCAGCAGGAGACAAGCACTTACAATCTTTGCAGATCTCAAAGGAGTGTACTGTAATTCTCCACCAAACCGATGAATACATCTGTTAGATACCATTTATTAGAGGGATATAAAAGGAAAATGTAACAGTGGATTTTATGAACCAATGTGAACAAAAAGTAATCATATGAAATACATTAATAAAGGTGAAATTTTCATTTCATTATAAAGTCAAAAGATTTAGAAACCTTGCCATTGATTGGAAACTCTTATGAAATTAGAATTGAGGTTTGGAGAGGGAGCAAATTATAACTATATATAGAGTTTGCTTGTGATTTGTTGAAACCGAAGGGATATTAAGAAGTCACTTCCTAACCTGAAGCAATTTTTCACAACTCCTAAGGTCAGCTCCACAATGACCCTTGTTCTTACAAGGGCCCTGTAGTAGAGTTCTTCTGCCTCATTTGTGGGATTGGTGACTGGAGTCATGAGAAAAGGCTCCAATGGGTACCCACTGTCACCTGCAACACATTGTTACCAGAAAGATGAACTATTTATACATACTGTACATACATATTGTAAAATCTCTTTTTTTGTCCCCTTACGTTACTCTTTGATTTTTCTATTTTTACTCTACTTGTGGCGGGAAACAAAAATCTACTGCCTTTAATAAAAAAAAAAAAAACAGTGTATGCTACAACTCTATCCTATAGCTGTATCAACCTGGTCTGGAAAAAAAAACAAGATACCGATGAGGAACAGGACTTGCCTTGCGAATACCAAAAATAAATCATTCAAAGGACAAGTCCAGCTCCTCTCCAGTACTGGGTAAACGCTGCCACCACCAGACCAAAGTCGATCAGAGGAACCAAGTGAGCACACACCGGAAGGGTAGCGTAACGTTACGTTAAGAAGGCTCGCGAGTAAGCAACCCAGACTACAATTTTAACGGGGGTACGATCAGTGTTGTGAATGGAGAACTAACATCTATATAGGTACACAGTCTATTTGTTATATCGGTGACGGAAATACTCAGACAATTATAAACCCGTTTATTATATCCACCTATTTGTTACAAGTACAACAAGTTCCCTATAATAATAATTTCTGTCCCCCCCCCCTTTTGCTAATATTACCTACTCCCTTTTCTGTCAACTAGGATAGGAATAATTCCGGGTCTCGCCAGTTGACAGAGCTAACACATAAATCCAAAACAAAAACAATTATTACTATGAAATATCCCCCCTCCCTTAATACAGTTCCTACTCCCTTTTCTGTCTACTAGGACAGGAATAATTCCGTGCCTCGCTAGTGACAGATCTAAGTACATATAAAAAAAAATATTACATGAAGTGTCCCCCCTCCCACAATATTTCAAATAATTCCTAATAATAAATTTTGCACAATAAGGCCGAAATATAGTTAATACCAAAAAAAAATAACATCCTAATCTCAATATTATAAATGAAACTATAAAATTGCCAGCAAATGTAGTTAATTTTCTTAGTACCACGTGGTTCACTAACACCAAGGGAGAATGCTATTTAATGGCTGCCACCAGCAGAGACGAGATCAGAATGAGCTTGAGAAAAAAAACATACTTTACTTACTATGCCTGAATGTGACCACACAATATTCCTTAGTTAGTTATATCCCATCACGGGACTTAGTAGATTCACCACACTATATTCACAATACTATATTTATGATGAGAGAGAGAGAGTTGGAACTCTTACCTGCCACCAGCAGAGACGAGATCAGAATGAGGTAGTAGCAACTCAGGGTACCGCCTCATCATCTCCCCCACTCTCACTCTCTTAAGCAAAGTAGTGACCAACTCATCTTAATTTCTGGCAAATCCATCAGTTCTACCCTTACTGGTGTATATAATTACATAACCTAATTTAAACATATAAGTGAGCTCAAATATATTGCTTTCTCCCTTGTGTAAAGTTTTACACTACTGTTATTTACATATTCAAGGCATGTATTGTTCCGCCAACAAGAAAATGTACTGTCCCGACTGTAGGCCCTAACTAATCTAATTAATTTTCTAAGCAAGTTACAATTAAATGCCGGTAACAGTATAGGAATGTTAGCTTCGTTATTATATATTATAATTAGAAATGCAGGTTATTCCCTGTCTCCATTAAATTATTTTACATTCCTTTCCTAAATCACCGCCTGGCTACTCCCTACAATTCTACACTAAAAACCTATTCTAATACATATAAATGTACAACACCCGTAAATATCCCGAATAATAATACATATAAAATAGGGGTGTTACACACGTCCCACCTTCCTTAGCTGGAACTTACAGTGAAAATTAATTTATCTATTTCCCTTAAAAAAAATTTAGTTCAATTCCCCCCCATTTACTCTTTACATTCATTCCGTTTATCACTATCACTACACCTTACTGAACAATATCAGACACTATTCATCCTAATGGGTTAGTCAGTGTTAATACACTGCCAACTTTTTCTCCTCCCCAGTCTTTAGACTGTATCCCCTTCCCGCAGGAAAGAATTCTCTACCTTACTTTAAATACCTTAGATATCATTGACACCTCGTCCCAGTCAGAATCCTCTGTCAAGTTCCATAACCCCGGGAGAACTTCCTTAAGGTTCTACCGTCACTAAACCCACCCGCGATTATCCCAAACATTATCTGAGTTTTCATACATTCTATTCATTCATTCTTTTATCATTCACTCCTCCATTCAAACCTCAGACTCTGCAAGGCATGATAACCCGGAATGCAGTAAGTGATACAGGGGCCCCGACAATGGCCCTGACTGTATACTGGAAGAGCCCTATGGAAATGGAGGGGTGGATATCTCCTCCCCACCATCACCTCCTCTTCCCATTAAAACTAAGTGTCACTTAACACCCTTAACTACACACAAAAAAAATTATGAGCTGGGTTTCTAGCTCTAGTGATGAATGGTGCCCTCTTTTGACTTCAGGACATGGGGAACCATGACATTTTTCCAACTTTTTCTTTTCAACTTTTGCCCTATTTTTTTTCTACTTTTAATTTCCACTGTTATATTTTCTAATTTTCAATATATTATTTTATCACATTTATTTCCCATTATTTGGATTATTTTTCTAATTTTTCCATATATTCATTTTTTTTTACATCTATTTCCTATTTGGTTTATTTTCTATTTTTCCAATATATTCATTTATAACAATTTTTCCTTTTTTTGGTTATTTTCTAACTTCCCTTTTTCTTATTTTCTAAATTTCCTCCAGAAGCCTTCTGGGAGGTCGTCTCTGTCGTGGAGGAAGTACCATATCCTCCTCCTCATCTTGTCCATCACCTTCTTCCACTTCCTCTGGTTGCACTATTAGGTCATTTCTGCTCACATAGGGCTTGATTTTTTCTGCAGCCCTCTTATAACTTCTACCACTTTATATGGGCCCTTCCATTTCTGGTTCAGTTTGGCACAGGTACCCGGTATAATTGTTTCCTGTTTTACCCACACTAGTGCTCCTCGTTCTACCTTTTCATTTTTTCTATGCCTATTGGCTACCGCCCGATACCTCCTAAGTGATACCGTACTTGCTTCTTGTATCATTTGTTTCATTCTTCCTGTATTGTCAGTATCGGATGGAATATTTAGTAGCGGTGCCGAGATGTTGCGGGGCTGATGTCTCCCGAAGAATGCCACATAAGGCGTCACCTTGGTACTACTGTGGACGGCTGAGTTCATTACAGACTGACATTCGGCCAGCATGGAAGGCCAACGTTGTGGATAGCCCTCACACAGCTGGGCCAACACCGTCTTCAGGGTCCGGTGCATCCTCTCGATCATCCCGTTGGACTGGGGATGATAAGGTGTGGAGAATAGTAGTTCCACACCATGCTGGTCTGCCCAGGTCCGCATTTCTTGGCCGGTAAACTCCCTGGCGTTGTCACACAGCAACGATCTAGGGCCGCCAAAGTCTGTAACAAACTGGGTGAGCCTAGCAACAATTCCCTTGGCGTGTTTACTTTTTAGGGGGTAAAATTTGGTGTACCGTGAAAAATGGTCTATGATAGTTCAGATATATCTGTTACCCTCTGCACCAGAGGTCATATCAGTCAAATCTATGGCAATTCTGTCTAAGGGTTGTATGATGGTGGGTAGTTCTTGATATTGCTGGGACAGACCCTTGTTATACTTATATTGCTGGCAATTTAGACATTGTTTAATATATTTGACTACATCAGACTGTAATGTTGGCCAATAATACAATTCCTCTGTTTTCTTAATAGTTTTAAATTGTCCAAAATGTCCTTGTACCAGTCCTCTAAGGCTTTAACTCGTTCAGGATCTGATACAGTACCTTAGTCCGGAGTTGTAGTCGTAGTAGTTGTTGTTGTTGTTGTTGTGGTTGTTGTGGTATTAGGTAGCGAGCTTGGCGTTGTGGTGTTCTTAGGTAAAGTGACTGCACAAGTTTCTTTAGGCTTAATTTATTTATACATACTTATCTCTATACAGGGAATTATATTTCACGTCTTGTCTTATATGCCTGTGTCTCTCTCTTATGGAGACAGGTTATAGCCCTGGGAGTCAGTTTAGGAAATCCTACATATTAGTTCAACTTCACTGCTTATATACATTCTCTATTGGAGCTCCTGGTACTTTTAAAAAGGGGTGGAGTATATTTAAGCTCCACCCAATTCTCCTCTCTCTCTCTCTCCCTCTTGCTTTCTCTCCCTCTTTCTCTCTCTCCCACTTTCTCTCCCTCTCTCTCTTGAGTTTAGAGATGACAGTGAGAAATTGTAGGGTAAAATGGGTACCCTCTTGTGTTTGTTATCGTCTGGTGTTTATGTTACATGTTGTTGTAAGAAGGGTCTTGTACATCGCTCTATCACGCTACCCGCCTGGCCCCCCAGGCATTAAAGCTTTATTTAATAGAAGGCCAGTTCACAATGTTGGTAGGGTTCATAATAAGGAAGATAGTAACAATGAAGACATGTATAGTAACCTAAAATAGACATTAAGACATAGGCACATCTTGTACATAAATGAACATAGATAGTATCATTTAATACATGAATATTAATACATTGTCACATAAAAATCATCTTAAAATTAATGTGTTTAGCTAGGTGCATGTTATTGTGTGTGTATAAGCTAACCTATGCTAAAGGTTCACACATTAATAAGGGGCCGTGTTGCTAGGCTGTGAAATAACAGTCCTATTCTTTTCAGTACAACATAATTCAGTATACCTCAATAGTTCGTTCTTATACAACACATAAATATGATAGTACATGGCAGAAAGATAAGACAGTGGATAATAAACATTGGTACTCAGTTTTATTTTTATCAATATATGGAGGAATCAAATTATATAATAAGGATGATTGAAGCCTATTCTCCTTGAATAACATAATAGTTGCAGTTTTTCCGAAACAACTGATAATGAGGAGATGTTAAACAAGTCGACTTTAAATGAAATATGTTGAAAGGTGGAAAAGATTATGTCATGTTGTCAAGCACGTTTATGTTTATTAGGCAAGGTAACGATTCCCTTGGATCGTATTTCCTATGAGTCTGTTTCTTTATAGTAGCCTGTAACCATACCATGTGTAGGGTGATTAGGGTAAATTAATGTTAATTGTGTATCAGCAGGTAAGTATAGATAGTGGAAATTAAAATTGATGATGAAAAGAGATATTGATTAGTAATAGATATGAATGTACATGCATATAGGGCTTGATTAGTATTACTTTGATTCCAAGCAAGTGGAGATTTTGCATCCTTAGGATGCAACTTAAATGCAAAGAAATATGCAAGACAAACATATATGAAGATATGCAACATGGCACTTGAAGTGTTGTGTGTCATTGATGACATCATCACTAAGTATAATACTTATTGGATGAAAATCGAATGTTAAAGGGTTACTTCCATTTTCATAGGGAATTGGTGAAGTACGTAGCTTGGGAAAAACATTTTATCTTTTTTTTTTTTTTTTTTTTAATAATAATGGGATTATGATCTTGTAGTAATATACTACGCATGAATGTATAATAATATACCAAGTAGGTGGATGAAGATAATAAGTAAGATGGTATTTCATCATTGATTATACCATTATATTTCGTAGCTGTTGGAGTGGTAATAATTGTGAGTTAATCTTACCTTAATCGCAGTAAATATTCTCTTAAGAAATAAATGGTTGTCATTTCTCTCTGTTCCTCACCTGTAATTCATTTCCTGCTAATTCACAGAAATAAATAGAAGCCTAAAACATGATATGATTATTCCATATATGTAGTTCTTTTCATTCGTTGATCATGTAAAGTTATATAAATCGTATTTAATTTCTGTGCAATGATTTGCACTCTAATACAGTATATACCTGTTACTTTATCTTATCTTGATTTGCAACGGCTTGTCCCGCAACCTTTTTATTTATGGGATAATGCTTGTATACAACTATCTAAGCCTTACCAAATAGTGTTGATGAAATTCCGCTTAAAATATCCCAATCACGCTCTGGGCTGTGATGATGGTTCTAAGCCATTATTTTTTTTTTTGTATAATAAGCGAGCAATATTATTTGAGTCGCTGAATTCCTTCCTAGGGCGCCCAATGGTGAAAGGACACCTTAGAATATAACACATGTAAATTGGGAACTTCATTTGTGTGATACCTGTCAAACAAAACTAGTGTATCATTAAATACCTTATCTGTACACACTGCTCAATGGCAGAAAATTTATGTAATAAGTCAGATACCTTATAAAAATTAATGATAATATCGTTCTTCCCCAATATTTTATTATTTCCTTTTTCTTTTCAACTGTTTGATAAAATTGTAAACGAGAGCTCTCAGAATGTAGACGTCATCTTTATCCGCTTGATGCACTTCGTCGGAGCTAATAGGCGCCGCGAGTATAAACACGAAAATTGTTATATAGGTTGATGTGGGCCACATCCGTAAGAAAAATTATTATATATCATTGGAAACCGATCGGAGTTTTTGTTTATAATTGTTTATATTATTATCATCAATAGTAGGGATAAAATTACTAGGAAGAGGAATTGTTAATGTTCAAGAGATATTGATTGGTTTCATTGTGGATGTTGGGTTTTGCGCGCTTTTACCAATTTCTTTATTCTCTTTACATAAACAATATCAACCGCCTGGTAAAATTATGCATTATTATAGGTTTATTACCTACTAAAGAAGTGTGAAGATTCGATCGGGTACCCGTTATCACTTGGAGTGAACATATTGAGTTCTTTGTTTTATTATGTCGGCGATTACGCAATATTTCCATGCAAGCTCATAATGTGTTTTGTTATGTTGGCAATCACGCATTATTTTCATGCAAGCTCATAATTTGTTTTGTTATGTTGGCAATCACGCATTATTTTCATGCAAGCTCATAATTTGTTTTGTTATGTTGGCAATCACGCATTATTTTCATGCAAGCTCATAATGTGTTTTGTTATGTTGGCAATCACGCATTATTTTCATGCAAGCTCATAATTTGTTTTGTTATGTTGGCAATCACGCATTATTTTCATGCAAGCTCATAATTTGTTTTGTTATGTTGGCAATCACGCATTATATTCATGCAAGCTCATAATTTGTTTTGTTATGTTGGCTGTCATGCATTATATTCATGCAAGCCTGTAAATCGTTTTGTACATCATGATGAAATTGTTGAAATGCAACTCACTGTCGTTCAGTGTAGTTGTCCACGTTGTAACATGGATTCCGTGTGGCAATTTTATATCATATGAAAGACGTATCCATACGCCATATAGTATTTCATGTGGAGTTTTTCCTTTTATTTCCGTATTTTGTATTGTTTCTTGACCGTCATATCGATGCAGTCTTCCCATGTGGAGGGATTTTCCTTGTTTCTGTGCCACGAAGTACTTCCAGTATTTTTACGGTGCTGCCGTTTTGTTAACCCATTAAATGCTGGGAGATATGGTAATACAAACGTTTGCTTAATGTCGTAGAAATCAGATACCTTTTATAGTATCGAGACATGTATATGGTCATATGAAGTTGGTTCTTATATATATGTGCACTTACCTTTGCGGTTTTTATCTTAGTGTTGCCGCCACCAAATATCTAGAAAATAGTTAACCATTGGTAATAACTTATTTGCGTCCTTATTCGGAATTGGTAAGGAAAGTAGATCTATTCCTACTACGTTCCACGATTCGTCCAGGATTAGGGATTCCCGTCATGGAACAGGTCCAAATGTATGGCCTTTATTTGCATTGTCTGCTTCGCACTGAGCGATATATGTGTTTCATCATCTACCCTTAGTTTATGCTAATGGTGTATTGTATGGAGAGTGGTCAGGTACCTATCTCTCCCAGGATGCCTTGCTGCTGTATTATGATATAAGGGTAATTAATACTGAGGGAATCATTATTTGTTGTATCACTATTTGATTGTTTTTTCGTCACGTTTCCTAAGTTTTCTGTAAATAATATCATCATGAAGGGAAAATATGTTTAAGTGACTGGGTAATTTTGGGCCATTATTTTCATCCTCAGTTTTTAATGAATATTTTATTACATTCATCATAGAATTGTTTGCTAATGTTTACGAACCGCATTAAGGTCAAAGTCCATGGGTGTCCTCGGAACTAAAAGGACAAGATGACTGTTTAAGGGATCTACTACTTTATTAATCGTCCTAAAAGATAGTTAATATCAATATGCGGGAGAAATTCCTGAATTGTTAGACATTATCTGGCTAATTTTTCCGTTAGGGTTTTGAGGTTATAGTAAGCCAAGGATCGTTTGATAATTTGCGAAAACATGTAAAGGATAGCCTAATATGATTTCTCTCAAAGTACGAAGTGCCCATAATATTGCTTAAGTTTCCTGTTTTGTTACAGAGTAACGAGTAATCTGCGTACTTAATATTCTCTAAGCTTAAGTACATACCTGACATAGGCCCATTGCTACCTCTTACATAAGTACAGCGCCTTAGTCTACTGAGGAAGCATCTGTACACTCCATAAAAGACAATGAATATTTGGGAACGTAAGAATTGAAGCTTACATTAATTAACCTTTAATGATTCAAAGCTTAGCTGTTTTTCTGGCATTTTTACAAAATTTGTATCTTTCTCGAGGGGATTATTTAGGTGTTTAGTTACTTGGGAAAATACTTTACAAAGATTCTATATAAGAACATAAGACCAAGAATGATTTTATGTTAGTAACATTTATTTAGAATAGTGAATACTCTCATTGCTCGTATTTTATCAGATTGTGTGTGGAGCACAGGGGCGGTTAAATAGATAACCTAAAATGATAAGTTCCTGGTAAGAAACTGAGACATAGACATTTAAAGTTTGAGGCCTACCTAATGTAATCTCTGTATAACCTCACTATAGTTACTTACTATGAAAATAATCAAATCGTTGAGATTAGCGATGACTACGTTATTAATAAAACCAATACGAAAATTGATCATATGCTGAAATGTGGATGAAGCATTACATAAACCAAATGGTCTACGAATGTATTCATAATAACCATGGGAAGTATTAAATGTTGTAATGGGTTGAATTTTATCATCTAATGTTACTTGCCAGTTTCCACTGACCAAGTTTAATGTGGAGAATATCATAGGTTTTGTTTCACCAATGTTAGACAAAACATCTTAAAGGAGGGAGGGAATATTTATCTTTAAGTGTAGCATTATTTATTTTTTTCTGCAATCAATGACTGGCCTAAAATCACCATTATTTGTTTCTTGAAACCAAAAACATTGGGCTGTTAAAATGGGAATTAGAATTCTTAATAATGCCTTCATCCATCATTTCATTTAATATTTCGTTTACAACTTTCTGTGTACTATGCGGTACGGTAGTCTATATGCTCGAGTAAATGGGTTAAGGAGATGTTAGAGTAATGGTATATTTTTTTTTTCTAATAATTCACCAGGTAGGGCAATCGCATTTTAATATGTGGCTAGTATAGTGATGAGATTATCACGATAAAGTGGAAAATCGCGTCCACTGACCAAATTTCTAAGTTGCTCCCTTACGACTATCTATTTATCCTTCGGTAAGAACCGATACAATATTTCCTTGTGGTATTGGTCTAACTTCCATCTGTACAGATCACATAGATATGTTCCTTTCTTTACATGAATATTGGTAAATGGTTTATTAATATCAGTGACATTTTCACTATTTACATTAGTTATGTAAATTAATCCCTGGTTATATATTATTTTACTAGTTCTATTAAGGATAGAACGGTAGTTTGTGGCTGTACATGAGATGGAAGATGTACCTTCAATTTATGGACGAAATTTGGAGTTAATATATTATTATATGCAGCAGTGGCCTTTATGATAATGGGGTTATTTCCCTCATTTTCAATACGTATAGGGTTAACATTACCTGGACTTATATATTTTGGCCTGGACAATCCTGTATTTGAATACATTAATTCCTAAAATGTATTATATTATGTTTAGGGTTTATTATTATGGTTTGTTTAATAAGGTATGATAAACCTAGTTTATAATTTCGTATTATATAAAATTCATTATGAATATGGTTAGTTCCCTTGGCTAACCGTACAGGAAGGGTTAGTTTCCCTAAGACCTGTAATTTATTGCCTGTCATGGTTGACCATTCTATGTCACGTGTTCAATCCTGGTTTATAAATGCTGCTGGGGACCTAATTTGCTCAATTTGTTAAAGGAATTATCCGATAACAAGGAAACTGCGGCGCCTGTGTCTATCATTAAGGGGGTGTTACTATGTGATACTAGGACAGGGAATTATAGTATATTATTGGTAAATGCGACGACAGGGCCTACAGTTATATTTTCGGTACGTTTTAATATTGTGGCGGTCTCGTTTCATGCATCATATTTCGATTGTGCCAGTCCCGTTTCATTCTGTTAAGGATCATGCATTCATCTAAGGAATGCGACTTTGACTCGTGTAAATGACTGTATTTATGATTACTTTCGTTACAGTGTTTGCAACGTTTTCCCTGTGATTCCCCTTGAGTAGGTGTGGCATCAAAATTAAAAATCTTCGTACCCTTGGATTGAGTAATCTGTAATTCACGATGTATGATACGAGTTTCCTTCGAATTTAAAGCTAGAGACCCTGATAGTGCAAGTGCTTTTGCTGGTTCACTTGTATTTATGTTGTCCGCCTTAGTTTTAATTATTCTCTGAACCCATGATAATGAATGATGTAGTTTACCATCCCCCAAAACATCAATAAGTGACTGTCTGAATGTAGCATATGACGTTAAATTCTGTGGATTATCTCCCGTATAGTACTTTGAATAATTGTGGGTGGGTAAAATTCTCATTGCTTGCATAGTAGAGTTAGTGGGGTTAGAAGAAATTGTTAGAAGAGCAGAGACAGTCGGAGATTGTGGAGGAGTAGCCATTTTTGGAGAAAATACAGGTTAATATAGTATACCAGATAGAGGCTTTAATGGGGGTAAGGTTTGGAGAAAGAAAGGAATGTACTCGAATGTGTTGGAACCACAAACGAAACTTAGGGAGGTAGAGGAATCTAGCTTGGAGGCTAGTGAATCATTATCAGGGATATTCGAAGTTAGTTATGATACCTTTGGATTAATGGGGGATTATATCTTTACTTTTGTTTTAATTTGGCACTTGTTTTCTGTTGTCTGGGCTGTTATTGAGGAACCTATTTTCTAACATGTTCGTTGACAAGTGAAAAATAATGTAATGTAACATGTAATGTGTACCTACTTTAGTTGACTGTAGTTGCAACGACGATGACGACGAGTGGAAGTTTTGTTGGGGCGTTGCCTGACGAGGCGACGATGTGGTGAAGGGGCGACGACCGTGAAGTGACGAAGCGATGATTAGTTAGCTCGCACACTAACACACTAACAGTCGTAATTGGAGTGAAGATGATGAACCTTGACTTGCCTTTTTACGAGAGAATTTACGTATAAGGAGGCGTCAGCGTGGAGGTGATGGAGTGATGGCGTTGTCCTTACGAAAGCATTTACGTAACAGGATCGCCGTAGTGATGAAGTGATGATTGTTTGTTGTGAAGTAGATGAGGTTCTCTGTAGGTCAGTTGCAGTTATGTTAAAGCAGGTGTTTCTTGTAGGTGAAGAATTTGTGGTTTATCTCCCTCGTTAGAGGTCGTAAGATTACCCACTGAAGAAATTACTTGAGAGAATTTACAAGCAGATTCCTTCAACTTGTCCTTGAACTATATTAGTCACTGTACTCCCGTGAAGTCTTTACCTTGCAACTTGCTTTGTTGCAAAACACCGCTGCCATCAAAATGTACCAGTCCTCTAAGGCTTTAACTCGTTCAGGATCTGATACAGTACCTTAGTCCGGAGTTGTAGTCGTAGTAGTTGTTGTTGTTGTTGTTGTGGTATTAGGTAGCGAGCTTGGCGTTGTGGTGTTCTTAGGTAAAGTGACTGCACAAGTTTCTTTAGGCTTAATTTATTTATACATACTTATCTCTATACAGGGAATTATATTTCACGTCTTGTCTTATATGCCTGTGTCTCTCTCTTATGGAGACAGGTTATAGCCCTGGGAGTCAGTTTAGGAAATCCTACATATTAGTTCAACTTCACTGCTTATATACATTCTCTATTGGAGCTCCTGGTACTTTTAAAAAGGGGTGGAGTATATTTAAGCTCCACCCAATTCTCCTCTCTCTCTCTCTCCCTCTTGCTTTCTCTCCCTCTTTCTCTCTCTCCCACTTTCTCTCCCTCTCTCTCTTGAGTTTAGAGATGACAGTGAGAAATTGTAGGGTAAAATGGGTACCCTCTTGTGTTTGTTATCGTCTGGTGTTTATGTTACATGTTGTTGTAAGAAGGGTCTTGTACATCCTGACTGATCATGAGCTAGTTCTAATGCTACCTTTACTAAGGTTGTAGGTACAACTACAGTATAATAATAACTCTCATCTTCATAAGTCCTCACATAATGGAGGATTCCCTCATTTACTTCAAATTGGTCTAAAGTGGCTCGGGCTATTTTCCGCCTGGGCACCTGACCTCCCTCAAAATAGTCAAGCAATTCACTCCAGGTGGCATCATTTCTCTGGGCCTGCATAAATGCTTCCTTTGTCAACCCCAACCATGTAAATACTGGCGGGCGTGATATTACTTGTACTGGCCTAGATAATTGGTCTGCCACTACGTTGTCTTTCCCCTTTACATATCTTATTTGGAAATTATATTCCCTCATCTCTAACATCCATCTTGTGACCCTTGGTGACTTTGTTCTACGTCGGAAAATACTGGTTAGTGGTTGATGATCGGTTTGAATTACGAATGTTGTTCCCCACAAATAATGGTGATAATGGCGACATGCCAATACCACTGCCATTGCCTCCTTGTCGGTTACACTATATCTTTTTTCACAAGAATTAAGTTTCTTTGAAAAATATCCTAATGGTCGGACTGTCTGGTCTACTTGTACAGTCTGTTACAGTTCCGACTGGGCCACCCAGTATCGAGAAATCGTAGATGTGGCAGCAGTGTGTGTGTGCTCGAAAATTATACGGATCGTCAACACTCTCCCTCTGTAGTGAACATGATTCTGCCTCAAAGTTCATTCCATAGATGGCGCTGTGTAGTTGTGGAAGGAATGTGGACTGCAGGGTTGCAGTTTCGGGAAACATCTATGCTCGTGCCAATGAGTCATGAGCTCTCAGGCAGAGTGGTTGAGGAATGCTATTATGGAAATTTAACTACATTACACAATGAGTAGGTGAAGCTAAGGTAAAGTTGTTCGTAGCCTGAACAGTGAATATTTTTTCTAAATGGATTTCATGTTTAGCATGCAACATTGCCTTGTTTTCTTGTTTTTCAACCAACTCGAGCAGATCGAGCAGATAGGTTGTTTGCTTTGGCCATCATATTTTGGTAAGCATTATTTGATGTTCACCTCTGATTTTGTATTTTATTTGTAAGTCACGTTACAATGTATTACATGCATAGTAAAATTCCTTCATTACTAAATACTCCTTCTCACTCTCTCTCTTTCTCTCTCACGTTAATGTGTACTGTAATCTCTCTCTCTCTCTCTCTCTCTCTCTCTCTCTCTCTCTCTCTCTCTCTCTCTCAAATGAACACTATCTTATCTTATCCAGTCTATTTAGATATGAAATCGTATGGAGATTTAGGACCAATTCCACAGTTGTTCGTTGTAGTTTGTTAGCGCCCAAACGAAAGAATCTAAACTGTGTAAATGACTTTTGACTGATTTATTGGATTAATCTGATGAGTAAAGTTTACAGATATTGTAATAATACTAGTGCTTGATAGTTTTGGTGAATAGGTATACTCAGCTTTTGGGAAGTAACGAAGGCTTACAAGTGTGTTTGGGGAGGAATCTGACAAACAAAATGACTATGTGGGACCGGCCCTGACTCCTTGACATTCTACGTTAAGCAAATAAGTGTCGAAATATGTGATCTTTTTGCCAATGATAGATTCTTCTTCACCTCCTTCTAACTTCTTCACTTTTCTTATCCTGTTCTTTCTTCATTTTTCCCTCATCTCCACCTCTTCTCTCTTTCTCCTTTAGACCCCGTAGGGGGGTATTGCCGGTAGTGATAGAGGGCAATACTTTAAGGGTTTTGGCGCCCCTTCGGCCCCAGCCAATCTCTTTCAGTTATTCAACTGTCTCTTTTCTTTCTATTTCCTTCCTGCTTGCTGTCCCACCTCTTCTATCACCTTCTTCTGGCGCTATATGATCTCGATGTTGCAGCGCCAAAAATCAATCAATCAACCAATCAATTTGCCAATGATAATCAACTGGCATTGATTGCTATATTAACTGGGTTATGTTTGTTTAGAAGCCACACCTGAATGGGGAAGAGGGACCACTCCTAGCGACCAAACGTGTGTTTAACCTCCTAATAGATTACCCCGATTTTTGCTAATTAACCTTTTGTAGTGAAAAATAGTGTGTGCATAACAGTAGGTGTTTTACCAAATTTGCACATCGTTCACATAATGATTGATTTATTCCAGAGCTAACGGTGTGTGGCTGTGGGGAAGAGAAGGGCGAAGTTTCGGAAAGTAGGTGGGCAGGGTGAAGTTCACTGGAAGGCACCGGTTGAGCATACGGATACGTAGGGTCATTACTTTAACTAGGAATGTAGTTTGCCAGTCAGTATTTGATGAGCGTTTCAGAGTAACGACTCCTTATAATGATAAAATCCTAAAGATTTTTATTACTTTGTTTATTGTATCACCCGTTACCATAAATCCTACGAATTATGAAATTACTCCGAAACTATCCCTCTCGCATATTCTGTGTATCTTTTTCTCGAGTCATCAAGTAATGAATGGATAACGTTAGCTACACAAATTAAAGAAGAATGTGTCTACATTGACATTACCGATATCATGCTGTATGTGTAATAATCCTAAAGAAAATTAGCACCTAGTAAAAGTCAGACAGAACACGTGATTAAACCAAGATTTACTTGCATTATAAAGAATTATGAAATATTCGCGTCCGTGCCCGAGATCACATCTTAAAACACGCTGCACACTCAGAGGGACCCCTATTCGGAGGCATATTTTTCAAGTCTGACCTGGTCAATGCAATCCGTTCAGTTAGGTTAGATTAAGTATGGTTGGGTTGAAATGCAGTCAAGTAGGTAAAATGAGCTGGGAAAGACAATGAGACTATTTAAAAAATTTCCTATGGTTACTTTTATTCCTAAATGTTAGGAGCAATTTTCCTTCATTTCGTCCCAGCACTTCTTGCTCTCCAGCCAAATTCGAGAAATATGCTAATCAGCTGTAAAATCGGCGGTTGAACCCTCGTTGGCCGGGGGAAAGATAAAACTCTGGTTATTCTCTACTTTCGTCATCTTTACAGGTTCATAATTTCAATAGACAGGAACACTCTATAAATGTAAATAGGCAAAGTAGGAGTTATACAATCCTTGACAACCCAACAACATTTATTTAAACAAAATATTCTTTTATTTACATTGACAATTAATATCCAGTCCAGCCACCTTCCTTCTCTATGACGGCACGCAGTCTATCGGGCACAGAGGCTACAATGCGTCGAATTTGTTAGGTTTGTTGCGGAACATCTCCCACTGAGCCTGGGTATGAGCCATTAGTGCCTCCAGTCTCCGCTCCACCATCTCTGGCTCCCAGCAGTTGATCATATTAGCCCACACGTTCTCTATGGAGTTCCAACAAAGTTCACCTTGCCCACCTAGGCTACTTTCTGAGACTTCGCCCTTCTCTTCTCCACAGCCACACACCGTTATCTCTGGAATAAATCCATCATTATGTGAACGGTGTGCAAATTTGGTAGATCACATACTACTATGCACACATTAATGTATCTATTAGCAAAACTTGGGGTAATCTATTAGTAGGTTAAACACACGTTTGGTCGTTAGGAGTGATCCCTCTTCCCCGTTCACCTGTGGGTTCAAAACAAACATAACCCAGTTAACAATCAATGCGAGTTGATTATCACTGGCAAAACGATCGCTTATTTCGACACTACTAATTTGTTTATTAACGTAGAATGTCAGGGAGCCAGGACTGATTCCACAGTCATTTTGTCAGAGTCCTCCCCAAACACACTTGTAAGGCTTCGTTATTTCCCAAAAGCTGATTATTCCTATTCACCAAAACTATCAATTGAGCATTTGTATTATTACAATAGCTGTATACTTTACTCATCAGATGCTTCCAATAAATCAGACACAAGTCATTTACACAGTTTAGTTTCTTTCGTTTGGGTGCTAACAAATCACAACGAACAACTGTGGAATTGGTCCTCACTCTCTGTTCGATGTCATTAGAATAGAGATAGGATAAGATAAGATGGTGTTTATTTCAGAGAGAGAGAGAGAGAGAGAGAGAGAGAGAGAGAGAGAGAGAGAGAGAGAGAATTACAGTTGACTTTAAAATTTTTATTACGAGAGAGAGAAAGTATTTAGCAATGCAGGAATTTTACTATGCATGTAATACATTGTAACCTGACTTACAAATATAATACGAAATCAAAAGTGATCTCAAATTATGCTTACCAAAATATGATGGACAAAGAAAACAACCTATCTGCCCGATCCTAGTTGGTAGAAAAACAAGATAACAATCGTGGCAACGAGACGTGAACTCTGTCAGAACGGCTGAGCAATGTTGCATGCCAAACATGATAACCATTAAGAAGAAATATTCACTGTCCAGGCTACGAACAACTTTACCTTAGCTTCACCTACTCATTGTGTAATATAGGTTCTAAATTTCCATGTCAGCATTCCTCAACCACTCTGCCTGAGAGCTCATGACTCATTGGCACGAGCATAGCTGTTTCCCGAAACTGCAACCCTGCAGTCCACATTCCTTCCACAACTACAAAGCGCCATCTATGGAATGAACTTTGAGGCAGAGTCATGTTCACTACAGAGGGAGAGTGTTGACGATCCATATAATTTTCGAGCACACACACACTGCTGCCACATCTACGATTTCTCGATACTGGGTGGCCCAGTCGGAACTGTAACAGACTGTACCTGATGTAGGACCGCTCCTACATACTCATCACTAGCATCGGTGACTAATACTAGGGGTAATTCTGGTTGGTATTTAGCTAAAATAGGAGGTGTCATTAATTTTTCCTTTAGTATTTCGAATGCTTCCTGACACTTATCATTCCACTGAAAAACAGTGTTAGCCCTCGTAAGATTGGTTAAGGGTGTGGCAATTTTAGAAAAATTTGGTACAAAGCTCCTATAAAATCCACACATTCCGATGAAACGCCTGACTCCCTTTACATTACTTGGTGGTAACTGTTTACTTATGGCCTCCAAATTCTTAGGATCTGGCAAACTACCATTCTTTGATACCTTATGTCCCAGAAACTTTACCTCTCTTTTTACAAAATCACACTTGGTTAGGTTTAGTTTTACACCCTGTTCACTGAATAATTGGAATAATTTTTTAAGGCGTTGCATTAATTGTGAAAAATCATCAGCCCATATAATAACATAATCTAAGTAATTTTTAACCCATCCCTCACGTAACAATGGGTTTAATAGCTCAGCCATTTTGCGAGAAAAGATGGCTGGTGCACAACTCAGTCCAAAGGGTAACCTTCGGAAACGGTACAATGATACCCCATCCGAAAAGGTGGTTAAGTTCCGACTTTTCTCATTCAACTCTATTTGAAAATAGGCATCCTTTAAATCTAATGTTATATAAAATTGATGCCCGGCTGCATGTCCCACTAAATCATCTAATCTAGGTAGTGGGAACACATCCATTGACAAGTGTTCATTAACCCTTCTAAAGTCTAGGCACATTCGTTTGCTACCATCCGGTTTGTTAACAAGCACTATAGGTGATAACCACGCTGCACTTGAGGGTTCGATCACTCCTCGTTCTTCCATCTCACTTAACATTTTACCAATTGTTTCTTTTGCGTGTTCGGGATATCGATACATTGGGGATCTACAAGGGTTCGGATTTGATACCTCTATATTGGCTGGTTCTCCTTCAATCTTTCCAAGTTCTTTCTCACTAAGCATAAACAATTTATCATGGTCTAGGACAACTCGTGTTAGCTGCCTTAATTGTTCTTCATCAAGATGTTTCCAATTTTGTTTGTTAATTAACAGTTGCAATCTTTCCTGTCTTGTACCTTGCTCTTTTACTTTATCATGGTGTGGCATCAATTCATTGGCTATTGTCACTATGTTTACCGGGGATTTAAGCTCAATATTAATTGATGAATCATCCTCGATAAGTGCTACAATGGTATTTTTCTTTACCAACTTCGATATTTTGGTGGTATTATCTAGGGTGATGGGAACAGTTCCTTCCGCATCTACCGTTACTAACAAAAGAGTTGTTTGTGATGAGCAATTTCTGTGGGGCCTAATCAGTAGTGTTGTACCCGGTGGCTCACTCACTTCTGTACGTATGACCTTGGCTTGGTACGGTTCCAACTTTACATTATCTTTTATATGTACCTTTCTTCGATTCTCATCAAGAATTTGAGCTTTAGTATGCTCCCTTATTTGTTTAATCGTTCGGCGTCACAACCTTATATGATTTACCTGATACGGAGCACCTCCCCAAATCATTTCCTTATCCTTACAATTCCAAGTTAAGCTTGACTTACTGATTATCTCACAACCCAGCAAAATTTCCCTGTCTAAATATACATCTGGTACTACCGTTACCCACTGACTACTTACTCCCTGATCTCCCACATGGACTTCAATCTGCACCATACCTAGTACCTTAAGATGTTTTCCAGTAATCCCAACTGGATTAGTTCTACCCTTGGTCGTATCTATTTGTAACCCTAGCCGTTTGACAGCACTTTTCTTTATTAAAGTTATGACACTTCCGGTGTCAATAATAGCTGCACACGCCTTACCATTTACTATAATATTAATGACAGGTGACACATCTTCCCTTGTTCCTATTATATTTCTGGTTTGATAGTAATTAGAATAACCAGTACCATTATGTTGTGGAGGGCCATACCCCGAAAAACCTGGTCTATAAGTAGCTTTTCCAGGACATGTGGGACTAGTACTCCAACAACCTGGACGCAAACACTTAAAACATTTACCTTTTTCTGGTTTGCTCCAACAATCTTTATAGTCATGAGTGTTCTTTTTACAAAAAGCGCAATACTTAGAAGTTTGGGATTTACCCCCTGATAACTTTTCCATATTTCGTTTTAATTCCTCTACCATCTTACCTAATTGTATTACTTCCATTTCTACTGCACCTTTTTCTTTATCTTGGTTAGGCTCATTTGCCATTTGCCTATCTGCCTGTGGCAATATCTCAATTGGCTCTCGCTTTTGCATCATTAACATTCTTTCATTTTCTACTCTTTCAAGGAAATCCTTTAGTGGAATATGATCATCCATGAAAGATTCTAGCCTATCCCTATTATTTCGAGGAAAACTTTGCAACAACTTTCGTTTTATCATTCTATCCCTTTCTGGTAACTATTGACCTTGAAATCTACCCTGTATTGCTGCATAATGGCACTTATATTGATGGGCAAAGGTTTGCGGATTTTCTATCCAATCATACTGAAATTTATCATATTGTCTCCAAGCTTGATCAAAATTTAATTCCACTTTAAATTCTCTCGTAAAATAAGTTCTCAAATCACCCCATGTAAATATTTCTCCCCTTTTCTGGGCAGTATGTATTAGGACTGCTAAATCATTGTCTACTCGGGATTTCGCTACTTCCACACGAGTACAAGAATCTTCTGTGCACCTTTCAACTGCCTCAAAGAACATTTGTAACCGAGCCGAGGAATCCAAGCTTTGCAATGTATCCAGTTCTAGTTTAGTGATATCACGGGGTTTAACTAATGGTGGAGTACTGTTCCTTGCCAGGTTTGATACATTTGGATTAAAAGTTACGGGTGGTAGATGGTAATCTTCTGTTATTGGCTGAAAAACCTGAGTATTTATTCTTTGATGAACTGGGGATAACTGTGGTCGTTGAACTGGCTCATGTCTCATCAAAGATGGTGAGAATGGAGGTGTAAATTCCCGCTCAATAAGAGGAACAAATTGTCTCTCTACCGGCCTTTCCAACTCACTCACTCTCTCCGTTAAGTTACTAATTTGCTCTATCACGTCTTTTAAATGATCTAACCCCTGTAACTCCTGTACTTTCTTTGCTATTACAGCCACTTGTTCCGCCATTAACCTCAACTCCCTCAGTTCGAATCTTACTTCGCTATTTATCTCATGATCCCCTGTTTTTTCGATTGCTCCTACACCACCAACAGCCCCTTCACTCTGCACTTCTAATGCTTCTGCCATGATTTCTGCTCTAACGGCACTACGTGTTATCATTTTACTTGTAACAGTTTTAATTTTTATCTACACCCATTAATTTACTTTAATAATTTTATTTCTTTATTTTTTTTTTTTTTTTTTTTTTAATCTCTCATCACTATAAAATGATTGGGCACGGGCACTGGGTGATCGCTAAACAATTACCTGAGCACCGTCAACCGTCAGTTCTCGAGGAACTTGACTGTGTCCTACTATTGCTACCTTAAACATCCGACCCAATTCCACGGATCTCCGCTAAAACAATTTTTCCGGGTCTGATTTATCCCACCTTAGCTGGCACCAGTGTAAAATCTCTTTTTTTGTCCCCTTACGTTACTCTTTGATTTTTCTATTTTTACTCTACTTGTGGAGGGAAACAAAAATCTACTGCCTTTAATAAAAAAAAACAACCAGTGTATGCTACAACTCTATCCTATAGCTGTATCAACCTGGTCTGGAAAAAAAAAACAAGATACCGATGAGGAACAGGACTTGCCTTGCGAATACCAAAAATAAATCATTCAAAGGACAAGTCCAGCTCCTCTCCAGTACTGGGTAAACGCTGCCACCACCAGACCAAAGTCGATCAGAGGAACCAAGTGAGCACACACCGGAAGGGTAGCGTAACGTTACGTTAAGAAGGCTCGCGAGTAAGCAACCCAGACTACAATTTTAACGGGGGTACGATCAGTGTTGTGAATGGAGAACTAACATCTATATAGGTACACAGTCTATTTGTTATATCGGTGACGGAAATACTCAGACAATTATAAACCCGTTTATTATATCCACCTATTTGTTACAAGTACAACAAGTTCCCTATAATAATAATTTCTGTCCCCCCCCCTTTTGCTAATATTACCTACTCCCTTTTCTGTCAACTAGGATAGGAATAATTCCGGGTCTCGCCAGTTGACAGAGCTAACACATAAATCCAAAACAAAAACAATTATTACTATGAAATATCCCCCCTCCCTTAATACAGTTCCTACTCCCTTTTCTGTCTACTAGGACAGGAATAATTCCGTGCCTCGCTAGTGACAGATCTAAGTACATATAAAAAAAAATATTACATGAAGTGTCCCCCCTCCCACAATATTTCAAATAATTCCTAATAATAAATTTTGCACAATAAGGCCGAAATATAGTTAATACCAAAAAAAAATAACATCCTAATCTCAATATTATAAATGAAACTATAAAATTGCCAGCAAATGTAGTTAATTTTCTTAGTACCACGTGGTTCACTAACACCAAGGGAGAATGCTATTTAATGGCTGCCACCAGCAGAGACGAGATCAGAATGAGCTTGAGAAAAAAAACATACTTTACTTACTATGCCTGAATGTGACCACACAATATTCCTTAGTTAGTTATATCCCATCACGGGACTTAGTAGATTCACCACACTATATTCACAATACTATATTTATGATGAGAGAGAGAGAGTTGGAACTCTTACCTGCCACCAGCAGAGACGAGATCAGAATGAGGTAGTAGCAACTCAGGGTACCGCCTCATCATCTCCCCCACTCTCACTCTCTTAAGCAAAGTAGTGACCAACTCATCTTAATTTCTGGCAAATCCATCAGTTCTACCCTTACTGGTGTATATAATTACATAACCTAATTTAAACATATAAGTGAGCTCAAATATATTGCTTTCTCCCTTGTGTAAAGTTTTACACTACTGTTATTTACATATTCAAGGCATGTATTGTTCCGCCAACAAGAAAATGTACTGTCCCGACTGTAGGCCCTAACTAATCTAATTAATTTTCTAAGCAAGTTACAATTAAATGCCGGTAACAGTATAGGAATGTTAGCTTCGTTATTATATATTATAATTAGAAATGCAGGTTATTCCCTGTCTCCATTAAATTATTTTACATTCCTTTCCTAAATCACCGCCTGGCTACTCCCTACAATTCTACACTAAAAACCTATTCTAATACATATAAATATACAACACCCGTAAATATCCCGAATAATAATACATATAAAATAGGGGTGTTACAATATATAACTTTACATAAACTCACATGGGAGGAATATGTATATCATACAGCCTTAGAACTGTACACTTGTTAAAACATCTCATGATACCAACCTAGGAGTAAGTAGTCCCCAAAGTGCCTCTACTAAAGTGTTGCCTCAAGTTGCTGTTCCTTCAAATGTAAGCATCATGAGTGGATCCTGCAAAGTGACACATGTATTAAAGCATGTGGTTCTACTTCAAATGTTATGCCAAGAAGCCCTCACATATATATAATGATTTAATACACTTGGCAACCCTAGTGTCAATGGGAAGACTTTTTATATCAAACTTGATTTTTAAAGAGATATAACCATGCAGGTTTTGGGAATTTTTTTATATACAAAAAATAATATAGACCATATACTAAACAGTATCTTACACAGAATTTCTTATTTACACACATTATTTAAATCTAGGTACATGAAATACAGTACAGTACCTGGAAATCTGGCAGAATAATTGATGATCAAGCCATTTCCATCACAAATAACTTGAAAGTTTAGTGAATTTAATCTTTTTCTACAGTACATGGCCTCATCAATACTTGGAGCCTTGATGGCAACGGGTGTACCTGCATACATAGCATAAATATTAATATATTGTGTAACAATAGGATCAATTTTATCTGTCTGCCTCATACTCTAAACAAAGGAATGACATAGTATATACAGGACTGTATACAGGTACAGTATTATATAAGCCAAACCAATATAATTCCTCAAGAGGAAAGTACACAAGTTAAGGTTGAAGTTAATATTGAGGGTAAAAAACTGTTACCTCTCTTACACCTTGTATGTTGTAGAGCCAAGAATCACAACAATGTTGGTGGGGGGAGACTGATCATTTATTATGAAGCATGTCTCTATATGATTGGGTTCTAACAACAAGGAAAACAACTAACATTATGGATTTCATCAATAAAACTATGAAGCTTACCATCTATAGCTTCAATTACTGGTGGGAAGTTGGTGACCCTGCTGAAGGCTTGGGCTGATGTTCACAACTGTTGTGGTGTTGATGGCATATTAATTTCCTCAGCAGCCTTGGTACTCATGATGTTTGTTATTCTGGTGAATATTCTGCTGATGCTTGCTTGTGTTGGACCTGAAATAATCGTTATTTATTCAATATGTACTCATCAATGAGCTGCGTCAGCTCATGCCGAGTTAAGTGGTAGTGCCTTATCAGCTCGTTGTCATTGAGAGCTAGAGGGTCCAGACTGTCTCGAAAGCACCTCTCTCTCCTTAGAGCCCTTGCTGCCATGTCAGCCAACACGTAGTCCATGGTGAAGTAGCCTCAGTCCGCTGACTGGCAGTGTGAGACCAGTCACCGATGTACAGTACAAGCAGTACTTGAAATGTTGTCTAGCATGCTTTTTGCGTGTTTAACGGCACTTTGTTTACATCTTGCCGTCTTTAAATATATATTAATATCAATTTCCACTGTAATCAATGAGAATTTCCCCTGAAACTGATGATGAAACATAGTGAAAAAAATATATATTGTGGTGTTGGTTATGAGGGAAGTATAATAATATTTTTAGAATAATTTTATGGGAAAAAAAATATATATATACTGATGACTTTCGTGTACACAGAGTAGCAATATTAATTTTTATACTCCTAAAAGTACACATACAAATTGGAAAATGGGTGAGTGATGATGGTGATGAGTGAATGGGTGATGGTGTGTATGTTATGATGGTGATGATAGTGAATGGGTGATGGTGGGTGAGTGATGATGGTGGGTGGGTGATGGTGTATATGTTATGATGGTGAGTGGGTGATGATGGTGAGTGGATAGTGTCGTACGGAGGGTCACAAACTACCCCCCCTTAATTAAGCCAGCTAAAGGGGGACGAGACTCACCCCCTTAAACACACACACACACACACACACACCTGTCATTTCCTGTGATGTAATTTAGAGGTGGTGTTCTAGGTCATGCTGGTGCGCCACCTTGGGTTGGTCGTTCCAATCTGGTGTAGCAGGCTGTTTCCCTCCGAGGTCTGATGATAGTGGGGTAGCGGCGGTTTGTCCACTACTGTGTGCAGGAACTCGTCTAGTTGTCTCTTAAATATTTCCAAGGTGCCCGAGTATGATCGCAACTCCTGTGGTATACAGTTGAACAATCGGGGTCCCCGCACTGCTATACAGTTTTCTTTGAGTGTTTGCAGTCTTGTCCATCTCGTCGATATCGGTGGAATCATACATATTAGGCCTCTTCTTCCTCGGTTAACTGTTCTGATTGAACTTCCATTTTCCAAGTTAGGGACCAATCCATTAATAATTTTCCATATATATATAATGATGTAGCGTTCACGTCTTCGTTCCAATGAGTACAGTTTCAGGTATTCCAATCGTTCCCAGTAATTCATGTCTTGCATTCTAGCCATCCTTGCGATAAACGTTCGTTGTATTGCTTCTATTTTTCTAATCTGGCCGACTGTGTTTGGGTTCCAGAGCACACAACAGTATTCCAACAGTGGTAATATAAGTATTTTATAAGGTATCAAGAGTGCACCGGGTTCCCTTGTTTTAAAGGTCCTTAATATCCATCCCATGGTTTGTCTTGCCTTCGTAGTTACGTTGTCTATTTGTATCTGA